>CAKNYM010051678.1:421133-443442 GCA_932195095.1 Andricus curvator | reverse complement strand
TTTTTTTTTAAATTAACGTAGTGAGATTTAAAAATTTTTTTCGAATATTTAAAACTTTTAAGGGGCAAACAAGTTTTTTGGCGAATTTTACATTAAAACATGTGCAATTTTTGAATTTTTGAAGATAGGAAGGCCCGTGGGGTGTGAGACACCCAGTGTGACCGTTAAGGGTTACACTCTAAAAACAGACTATTGACTGTCAAACGATTCCTTTCACTGTTAAAGGATTTTCCATTCAAAATTGGCATGAGAGGAAATCCTTTCACAGTTAAAGGATTGTCGTTTCAAATCCTATCCTTTAACTGTGAAAGGATTTCCTTTGATCTTGAAGTGAAATCTATTGTCCGACAAAAGAAAGAATAATTTGAACGTTAAAAGAAAATTTATTGCATGATATGACGTGCAACTTTGGTGAATGTAAATATAAAAATCGATATATAATCGACGCTTTACAAAATCATTTCATAAAGAACGTCTTACGAACGTTTGATTGTCAAAAGCAATAAAGAAAAATTTATACTTTGATTGTCAAAAGCGTAAAAATCAATGAAAAGTGAGGTTATGCGGATCAAAAATTGTTCTTTCAGTACACGTACCTTCCAAAGTTTTTTTGCGTCACAATCTGGGATTCCTAATTTTTTGAAGTAATCCATTTTCGACATCATTTCGCTCGTTTTTCCACTCACTTTATCAATTAATAAATAAATCGTGCAGTGAAAAAATTCACTCATGCGCAGGCGCACTTTCTCCGCTAGCCAACAAATGAAATCCTTTAATAGTTAAAGGAATTCTTTTCAAAGTCAAAAGAAATCGTTTATCGGTAAAACTACTTTCGTTTTGCATTTAACGGATAAGTCTTTGAACAGTGAAACGATTCTATTGACGGACAAAAGAAATCTGCTTAATTTCAAAGGATGCATTCTGAAAGGAACGTAATTTCACTGTTAATAGACTTTTTCTTAGAGTGTAAGTTTATCCATTTTTTTTAAATCTTTTTAAGTCGACAGAAACATTTCTTTTATCAATTGAAAATGGTTAAGTTATTCCAAGTTTTTGAAAAACAGAACAAAAGTTGTCTCAAAAACCCCACCTTTTTTCCTGAACTTTTTAGGAATAATAGGTACTTTATAGTCTAATTACCATAAATTTTCCAATTGATATTTTTTTTGTTTTTTGAGAGAGAAAAATTATTTTTGATTATTTTTTCAAAACCTTGCCCTTTTTGCAATTCTTGCGATTTTAGTGCTTTTCTTATTTCAGTTTTTCAAGTTTTGTCACTCTTTCGAATGTCTAATAAAATAACATTTTTCTGATTTGAAGTAAAAAATAACAGTAAAATACAATAAATGTGAGAACAGTAAGAAAAAAAAGAATTTTGTTTCTCCCGAAATACAAATACGCCCCAGATTTAAAATGTATAGTAGGTTGATTATATTGCCTATCACTCCTGAAAATGTCAACGAAAAAAAGCTGTTTTGAAAAAATTTCGTGTTTTAACTTTTCAAAAAATCGAAACAGCTTTACCATTTTTTTATTATTTCTTTGTTTTTCTCATCGGTTTCAAAAAAGTGGAAAATTCTTGACAGGAACAAGAAAAACCATAAAATCTCAAAAATGGCGAAAAGGGCAAGGTTAAAAAAAATCAAAAATAATTTTGTTCTAACAAAAAACAAAAAAATACCAAATGAAATATTTAAGGGACTTTCATCATTCGAACTGCAGATAATTCAAATTTTCGATAATTCGAAGTTTTGTTTTGGCCCCTGCTGAAACTACAATTATTTCAATGTTAAAAATATTCGATAATTCGAAGTTTTCGCTATTTCGAATCAAATTGGACGTCCCGAGAGAGTTTACAGTTTCCATAATTCGAAGTACAAGAACTTTCACTTTAGAAACTCAAAAAATATGTATAACCCTGTTTCTAAGATGGTTAAAGCCAATCAAAATTGACTGTATCGTCCAGTATGTTTTCAAAAGTAGTAGGAAGCAGTAGGAAATAGGAGCTTATGTTGAAACCGATTCGATCTAAATTTTCCGTCTGAAGCTTGAAGTTGATTATTATTTATTTTTACTATCATTTATTCCTTTTATTATATTATATATTTTTTTATTGTATATTTGTAATATTGTTATTACTTATTTTTTATTTTGTACTTCATCGCCTCAAAACTGAATTTTTCGATAATTCGAAATTTTCATAATTCGATTTTTTCCTACTCCCCGCGCCGATTTAGAAAGAGTACATAAAACTAGTTAAACTGAAACAAGAAAAACGTTAATATCTTAAAAATTGCACGGTTTTTAAAGCGAAAGTGGAAAAAACTCATTTTAGCCTTAAAATTTTTTATTATTCGTCAAAATGTTAAAATTTTGCTATGTTAATTTAAAAAAATACGCCACTCCTTATTTTCCACGTAAAAAGACATATTTCATTGGCAAGCCAATCCCGAACATATGTTAACCGCCGGCCTACATGCTTTGATATGGATTATTGTTAATTTTTCAGTTTTTTATACTATTGTCAAATCATTTCAAGACCACGTTAACAAAATAATTTTGAGTTTTTATAATTGAAACTGTAAAGAAATTTATGGAAAATATTTTAAAATATACAAAAATAGATGTTTCATAAATCAGTTTCAAAAATGCTATTTGTCATGAAAAATTGAGCTGTAACGGGTATATTCAAATTAATAAACATTTGAAAATTAGTCGAATATCGATACGTTCTAAAAAAGTATGTAAATAATCAACAAATATACCCAGACTTTTCGGAATAAAATTGCAACATTTGTTTAGGACTATCTTAAAGTATAGGTCATAGTTGTTGGTACCATTAACTAATTGCGAAGTAAGATTTCTTCTCCAAACGATTTAATCTTTTCACTTATTTGCGGATTTTCTTTTCACACAAACAATCTCTTTCATTCACTGAATCATGTGTAGTCTATCTTTAAAGAGAAAATACATAGAGAACCTTCTCAGGAACTTCTGCCACAATATACTTATTTTGAGCCCAAGTTCCTAAACTGAAAGATCATTACAAAAGTCCAGAGAGTCTTCAATGAGAATAATGACATTCTAAGGCCAAATTAATGATTCGGTAACGTACGAAATTCTCTCCAATGCTAATCGTCTTATTCTGAGTCTTATTATTCAGATATTTTTCCTTTCAAAGTATTTAATATGACACTTTTTTGTGGCATTATGTTTCGTTCATTTTGCTAATCTGGCATGTTCTCTGAAATTTAGGACAGTTGGAATCACATGTAAGACTTTCTTTTCAATAATGCGTACACGAGTAACGTTCAAAATACAAAATAGAAGTACAAGAATGTATCTGTATAGTTTTGATGGATGTGAATAGTGCTTCGTTACTGCGGCTTACTTATTCTTTAGAATGCTAAGTACAATGTCCTTGAAGAGCTTTTATATTCACTATGACTATGAATATCGTGATGAAGACTAATTTGTCTCCAAGATTGTATTTCCGATTATATGATAAAATGTAAAATTATAAAACATGTACTGATGTAAGAATATTATAAGGTGCTCAGTTTTTATTGAACATTATTAATTATATAGGACGGGCCAAAGATAGTTAAATTTTGAATACTGTATGTCCTTACTTTAAATGACGTCATTTATTTTGCAGAGATAGAAAAAAAGTAGAAATAAGAACAGGACTCTAAACAGAACAATCACTTTTTTTTATATTTGAAACTTATCTTTAAATGCTTCCAGCTTAAATTTATACAATTTTCTTCTTCCAAATCAATTCAGAATTATTGAATTTTTTTCTTTCAACAAATTTCAAATTGTTGAAAATGCTTGTTCGTTACAGTTACTTACATTTTTTCAAAGTAATATCGTTTATCCATTCTTATATAAATAATTCATATATTTTTTATATCGGCTGAAAAATTCCTGGGGCTGAATTCGGCAGATGCGACGGGTATATAAATTCAAATTTCTGTGTACACAAATTGCATGATTGCAAGTGACTGCAAGTGATTGTACGAAACTTTAAGGGATTGTAGGTGATTGCACGGTGTATTCCTTGTGACTGCAAATGATTACAGAATGATTACATGTGATTTAAACTAATAATTGCACGAGACGAGCTGTCACATTATTGCACTGTGAAATACGTGTATAATTGCAATACTATTGCAATAACGTTTGTACATCGATTGCATGATTGCATGTGATTGCACGTAAATTCAGGTGAATACAGGGCATTGCCGATGACTGAAATCACCCAGGGGTTCACAAGTCGACTGATAAAGTGTACACTGACATCAAGTGATTTCAGTGACTTCATGTGAATTCACGCCAGTGACTTCAGCTTGTTAACCCTTCGGAAATTTCTTTCAAGTGATTTCTGGATTTCAAGGTTTTCTGGATTTTTGGGGATTTCAAGGGAATTTCAGAATGATTGTAAACTTCACGTTATTTCAAGTGATTGCATGGTGATCTCAAAGAACTAATGGATGATTGTAATAAGTTATGCCTCATGAAAAAGTAACTTTTTAAAAAAGCAAAAGAGAGAGTCTATTGTGACAGCTTATTAGATTGAAACTGTTGGGCACACCTAAGGAGTGTATCATTACAAAACATGATTATCGAAAATTTAAATGACAATGGACAAAAAATATTTCCCAATAGAATATTTTTATGATTGACCCATGTCAATAACCTGAGACAAGGTAATAATGGTCGTTCTGGGTCACGACTCCATCTTTAGGGTATTAGCGCTTATATCGAGATTCGAGATGCCTTGGGGTCAATGTGGGCTGGATCGTCAAACCAGTTTCTCCGTATAATGTGACGTTACTGTTATTACTTGCGGGAAAATTAACCTACATGTGTCACTCGGTCCTGTCTATTCCTCTCTATCTCCATTCAAGCTTGTCTCCTTCAATCTAGTCTAGTGTCATTTTGTCTATCCAACTTCAAACTTGCATTATTATATAGGTATTATTAGCATAACATTTTCCGATAGATACCGCAAAGCTATAATTGTTATCCCATCTAATCATAATAAATTAGCTGCTTATCTCCCGAGTCTTTTTATACGATGTCATAAATTTCATTAATGTCCTCTCTAATTGAAATGATCAATTTGTCAGTTTTATGACACATTCAGTAAATGGGCTTCTCCTCAAATCAGTCATTCCAACCATTTTTTATTGCAGCAAAAACATCATTATAGTTAAATTTAAAAAAACTGGTACTGGCTCGCTAGGTTTTAACTAGTGCCATGGGTTCGTGAGAAGAATTGCCAGGCTAATCTTTAAACGAACCACAGAAATTTAGATTTAATTTACTAGTAAAACTAGTTACATGATTATTACATGATTATGACTTCTTGGTGAACTGTATTTGTTTAAAGCTTTCAGAGTGCGAAAAATGCTTACTTAAAAAAGCTTCCAAATATTCCCCTATAAGTGTTATTCTTCCAACTTCATCTGCCATTTATCCGACTCAAAAGACTTGACACCTATAACTTATTTTTTCACGTATATTTACAAATTTCAATTATTTCACATGTGTAACAGCTCAGAAGGTAGCTTTAATAATTAGACATTTTAAAATACGTATAGCGTTTTTCACGTGGTCCGTATTTATAAAACGGAAAAACAGGTGTTTCATAAAGACGGTCACGTTTTCGACGCTGGCCCACTTTATGAAACACGTTCTAATTATGGCTTTTATTATATTAATACGGCTTATTTTATATTTTTTGTGATATTATAATAAACTAGATGCTAAAATGTATTTTTATGTCAATCGTACATAGACAAATAAATTGAATACAAGTTTTCGTTGAAATAGAAAGGCCTAACCTCTAAAGTGTAGTTTTCATAAGAGTGAACAGTTACATTTTCAATAGAAAAGTTGATTTTGAACCAAATAGTAGAATTTAAAACTAAAAACGATCAATTTTAAACAAAAAATGGAATAGTTAAGTTTTCAGTTGAAAAAATTTATTCTCAACAAAAAAAAAAAAGAAATTTTCAACAAAATAGCTCAATTTCGAACCAAAGAGATGGATCTTCAACTAATCAAATTAATTCTTAACAAAGTAGTTTAATCTTCAACAAAAAATGGTTGGATTTTCTTATTCGGTTCTATATTAATAAAGTTCGCATTCAATCGCAAAAACGAGAAAAAGGGGAAGTTTCTTGAAAATAGGGCTCAAAATGGGAAATCATTAAAAAAATGGTAAAGAGGGGAATATGGGGAAAAGTGTGAAGTCCGTATTTAGATGCCTTAATTGTAAAATTGAATCACTGATTTTCATTTTTCCGAGCATTTCAAAAAATTGTTATTCTCATTTATATTTTCCATGTGTTATATTACCTTCTGCCTTAATCACTCCCCCTCTACATCACAAATCATCACAAAACATTTTGCCTCCCTCCTCCTGGCAGTGTGACGTTTCTTTTTGAACGGCCTCTAAAAAGAATTTGTTCTGAATGAGTAGCTCTGAATTGGAAATAAGTGATTGAAAAGAGCGTTTTGCGTGATATTTTCGAGGCCAGGACCGAATACTTTCGTTTCCGTTCGATTCCGCTAAAAATCTTCATCATCGTTCATGAGGAACGTTGAGAAGAATGCGTGATTGCACGAGAAAGTACGTAGGTTTATGAGAAGGCACTCAGCTTGAAGACAGCTCGAGGTACATACGATATGCACAAAGATATAAAAGATACATATTTATAACCAGTATTGCAACGATGCGAGACATATTCTCAATGCGAAACGTGAAGGAGTATGTACATGTTTCTTTGGTTTTGTCCTCTTTCAATCTCACGGAGGCGTCCTCCCTCAATCGGAAAACCTAATGGACCTCTTCATCTTCAGTGATCCTCTTCATCATCATTCTTATTCTTCCAAGAATCATCATTCCAATGCATATTCTATTTCGCAACTCTATTCATTTTACTATTACTTATTCTCTTTTCCCCTGCATTCTTCTACTTTTGCGACTTCAATCATTTTAATGAATCATTACGATACGATACTGAACAAGATTTACGAATAAAATCAACATATTAATCGAATTGGAACTGAATTCTCTAGTTTCTTCAGTTTAATGTCTCTAGTTTTGTTTTTAGAAAAAATTGAAAAAATCCAAGTATAATCAATCGAAATGAGTAAGTATTTACTTTACGGCTCATGATAATCGACTGAAAACCCAGCAGATTTGACAAAATATGTTTACGGCTCTTTAAGGACAAAATCTTCTGAAATAAATTAGAAAAAACGAAACAAAAGTAAATTTTCACACATCATTTCTCTGTTTACTTTTCCCACTAAACTTTATAATAATTACCTAGCATGGGCAGCGTTACGATGCAATGGATCGTGCAAAGCGCGTGGTGCAGATTTTTAAATCTTGATGAAAATGGAAATACAAGGATGATTCCATAATCTCATTATGCATGTAATAATCATACCATCGTATACTAAAGCGAGCTAAAAAAAATTGATTAGCAGTTCGAACTCGAAAGTTCATTGCCTCACTACCCGATTCGGGTAGTGTTTCTAGGTGGATATTTACTACCCATGTGGGCCCACCACACCCACGACGGGCCAACAGCACGCAGTATTCCTGAACGGTCACCCATCCAAGTACTAACCGCGCCCAACAATGCTTAACTTCAGTGATCTTACGAGAACTGGTGTTTTCAGCGTGGTATCGCCGTTGGCGATAAGCGAGCTAAAACAAGTATTAAATATTTCTAAATTTCGAACTTATAAATATTTTATATAACAAATCTTTATTTATTACTCTCAATAAAATGCGAAATCATGTAATCGGAATTGTCTTTCATTCCTCTGGGTCGGCGAAACCTAGTAAATAATATGCGTAGCAGGGGGCGCTAGCTGTCCATAGATAGTAACTTTTGTATCTCTTTTACCAAGCTGACTGATTTTCAGTTCATCATTTGTTATGATTTCGATTTTGTTTTCAAAAGTCATATACATTAAGTGGATGTCACAGCCAAACGTCTCATTCCTCTGGTAAACGTGTCAATTATAAATATATAATGAAAAATAAAGCACTGATTATATTTTCAAGTAAAACTATTGGACAAAACTCGGCGCCACGCTATAAAGTTCAAAGTTAAAAATACTTTGCATTGTGTCTTACGCGAAAAATTGTAACAATTATCATTCCTCTGGTAGTCATTCCTCTGGACGTCTGGATGTCTGGGATCCAGAGAAATGTATAAAAATGGAAAATCAGTTTGACCTTAAGACTATTCTGTTGCATCAGTTCAAACTTGAAACAAATCAGAGGTTATTAATAAGTACAAATATTTGTTTCTCAGAACTTTCTTCCCTGTAAAATGATCATTTTGGGAGAATCCCCCGTAGACATATATAAAATTGTACGAAATTCCATGGTCCACAAATTCGTGTAGCACAGCTCCTACTGGGATCGACAGGGGTATAAGTGTGATAACGGGGTTAGTATGATAAAGAGAAAATTAGGAATGAAAAACCAATTAGTTATCAACTTTTTTTATCACAACATAAAGAGTATATCTCTTGCTTTAGTACAAAAGGGTGACTATCATTAGTCATTGCTTTAATCAATTATTTTTGCAGAAACTGAGATGCTTTTAGAAAACTACAATTCTTAACTGTGTTTCATTGTTAAATACGAAAATCTCGCAAAAGTGCAAGGTTAATTAAAGAAGTAATGAACCTTATTTTTGCAATAAAAACTTAATTACCTAACAATAATAGGTCAATCACATTTTTGGCGAAAAATCTGAAATCTTTGACACACAGAAAATTACAGACATTTCTTCACGCAAGATTTCGTTAATTAAAGAAGGGGGCGATTAGAAGTGAAAAGTCCAAAGATAATTTCGACAAACTTTTAAACAAGAATCTTCCGAAATATTTTAAATATCATTAATCAAAGTACAACTTTATAATTTCATATCACACTCGCCCCTATCGACCGTACCAAGAATTTCTATGAATAAAATCAGTTATTCCTTTTTCTATTATTAAAAAAAATCTACATCATGTCAATAGAATATAAATTTTCTTACGCATATACCAGTTTTTGATTAAATTAGTATACAAGATTTTGTTTAAATCACAACATTTATTACGCTTTATATTGACTTTCTAAATCTAAATTAGTTATATAATTGTCCTTACAAAGTTTTGAACAGAGTTATTTACAATTGAATGTATTTGAAAAAAAAAACAAAGTTTGTATGACGAAAAATATAGTGGATTTTTATTTAAGTTTGTGTGACGTCATATGAGAACGCTCCCAAACTGGTTTATGAAATAATTAATAACAGTAATAATTTTTTATCGAACGCTCCCAAACTGGTTTATAAAATTATTAATAACAGTAATAATTTTTTATCGTTCACCAAGTATCCTGACAAAGTTTAAAATAGTTATTTACGCAGTTAAATGTATTGGAAAAACGAAGATCGTATGCTAACAAATGGCGAAATAATGCATTAAATAATTAAGTTTCTTTAAATTATCAATTTTGATCAGCCCTGAATTTCGACATTTTTACAAAATTTTACAATAATTACAAATTTCCACAAAAAATTACAATTTTCTCATTGAAATTTAAGCATTTTAAATTATATTAAAATCAAATACAAAATCCTATTTAACGTCCAATACTCAAGTTATATATATATATATATATATATATATATATATATATATAATATTATTTTCAGGAATTCTATACATTAGTTTTCTCATTATTGTAATTTATTGTATTTGTTTGCTAAAAGATATTTCCATCAGGGAAATTTATAATGAAAATAAAAATTATTGATCGCTATCCAAGTGTCCTTAAAAAGTTTGAAAATTAGATATTTACAGTTAAATATGAAAAAGGTAGTTGGATATGTCAAAAGAAAGCGATGTAATGCGTTAGATAATTAAGTTTGTTTAAACAGTTATCAATTGTCTTAAATTGTCTTGTGAATAAAAATAACAATTGTTGATAGTTATTCAAGTATGTGTCCTCACAAAATTGGAAAATTAGTTATTTACAGTTGAAGATAATATGTTGGATAATGAGAGTTTGATATGTCGAAATCCAAATAAATAATGCATTTGTAATTTTTTTTAACAATGATTCATTGTTATCAGTTCGAAATTATTATAATAATTATTATTTTATTTTATTATTTCTTAAATTTGTAATTATTATAATTAATTATATTATTTAATTTACTGTAATTTACTGTTGCCCAGTTAAATATTGTACAATGAATACCTCCGTCCAAATTGTATTAGTAATTCCATAACTTTTATTTACTCTATGGAAAATGATTTTATTGCACATACTTGGCAAATTTACAAACATTTCCCTAACTTTCAATTGTAATAATTTTCAATGAAAAAGTGCTTTTGTAACTCAAGTGAAGAAGACGCAGTAATTTTATAGAATATCTGAAAAAGGCACTTTTGAAAGAAAAGTTCTTTTTTCTAAGATTTCTGGGGACAAAAGAAAGAATCTTATTTAATCTTGTTTTGCTTTCGGTCATAAAAATTCTGCATTTTTTAACATTGAAGGTAAAGAACATGTAAAAGATTATATATAATATAATGACAGTAGAAAACAACAAAATGTAATAAACATTGTAATAAGACATTTAAATTTTAAATGTAGCATAAAACACTTGTGGAATCAGATATTGTATATCATTTACTTCCTGACTTTTACGATTCTCGACACTTTCATATCACGCAGAATTCATTCATCTCATTATAATTAAGCGCGGACTTGATCCTCGTTAAAAGGAGTTATTTATTATCACGGGAAGACGGAAGTTCATGTGACCCTCCTTTCTCAATTCTCATACATAAAGAGGCGCGTAAATGTCAAAGAGGAAGATAAAGGGGAGGACGAGGTACCCATCAAGTGCCCCCTTCCTTTCCGCATTTTATCCCCCTTCTCTTACTTTTTCTTTTTTTCTCTCTCCACTCCTCAAAACCTTTCCTTCTCAAGTGTACCTGTACTTACCTTTGCACTCATGCAACTTTCTATTCAACGCGGAGCTGCGGTCTAATTTATTGTATAGAAACCAAGTAGTCACTTCAGATTGAAGTTAAAGACTTAAAACCTCCTTTTTGAGGAAAAGAATCTCGTTTTTGTGCCTGCATTATCTCGTTTTATTATCTTATTATATTAACGTCTAAATTAGCAAGATCTTCGCTTTAGGCATTATATTGGAATGCATAGCGGATCGCATAATTATGTTTTATACCGCGAAGTAACGGTGTTCTTATGCTCTAACGATAAAGTAAGGAGTAACTTGGTTAATCTAATTTGAGCAAGAATCGACTTTAAAATATTAAATTTCGAACAATTTTTTAATTTGAAAGATATTATAATTTTTGAATACATACCTAATTACCTATGCGCTGAAAAAAAAGAAAAAATTATTTTTTGATTTTGGAAGAGTACCTGTTTTATAAAATATTCAGATTCTATTCGAAGCGCCTACAATCAGTAAAGTTACTACATATATTCGGTAGTGTTTTCCAGTAGGACTGTAGAATTTAAAAAATTAATTTAATTTATTGTTATAAACAAGTAAGTGAATAAAAAAGATTTCGTGGGGATTATTAGCATTTGGTTTCGTAACTTTAGTCTCCAAATTGTAACTAAAAATTGTAGCATCTGTACTTAGAATTTTTTGTAATTCTTTACTTTATTTACTTATACCTGTAATTTATTTTATTTTTTTTAATTTTATTTTGAGAATACATTCACACCAGGACTGTAAAAAAATTATAAACATTCATCCGGTTCAGCTATTTATGATGGAATAAATGCCGCTATTTTAAGGAATCGCCTAAAAATTACTAGGTGTAGTAACAAAAATGTACTATATCTGATCATTCGATAACAATGACTAATCGATTACATAAACCTAATTGATAAATGCACTATTTGGTTATTTTTCAACATACGCAATATTCGTTTTTTCAACATATTCTACACATAACTACGAGTAATTTTTAAACTCTGTAAGGACATTTGGATTACGATCAACAATTTTTATTTTTTATAATAATTCCACTCGTGAAATATATTTTGGCAACAAAATAAAATAAATTACAATCAATATGAAAAATGTAGTTTTTTGTACTTTGTAATTACTTCTAACATTTTGTAAAAATGTCTAAATTTAAGTCAGATAATAATTTATACACAAAAGAATAAGTATTGAATCAAGATAATATCCTTACGTCTGCCGATGATACAATATTTTCTTGGTCTAAGAAAATATTTCTTATCTCAAGAATGTGAAAGTTCTAGATTGAAAAAAACTTGATTCTCTTTGTTTAAATAGATTTTCTTGAAATAAGACAGATTTACTTGGGTTATGAAAATATTGTATGAGCGTCCGTATTCGTACCGATATTTTCTTAATTCAATGCTAATTTTTTCCGTATATTTTTGAACTCTACAAGGACATAGAGTAGGACATAATTGTCAAAACATGGGAAAAAGTTATATTTATTAGCTTACCAAATAAACGTAAATTCTTAAAATTGCATTCTAATATACAACCAGTCAATCATGCAATACAATATTTTTAATTGGCGTTAGCTTTTAACACATTTTTTCAGCTAAAGAAAGGCAACCCTATAATAAGTTTTCATTTGTAGATATTCTATCTCCAGTGGAATTAGGTTAATTTTAAAAATGTGTCTAGAAGTGATACAGTGAGGACATATGAATCACTAAGTGCAGAAAGGGAACTACTTCAAAATATCGCATCATTTTCTTAGTGCACCCATTAAATAGAGCGTATTCGAATCTATATGAATACATTATCAATTCATTTTGGCCAAAGATGTCAATAGTTCCCTTTCTGCATTTAGCGATTTATATATAATATTAATTTTTTCAAATGTCAAAAATGTAAATGTGATCTTTTTAGAAAACAGTTCCTTATGATTTCGATTTTAAACCCTGAAAAAATTCTTTGCGATTTTTTGGCGGTATTTAACGTTATTTGGAACATTCTATCCAATTAACATTCAAACTAATTTTCAAAAATCTAACTCTGCCATTATATTTTCAAAAAGTGACAAAACATAATCTAATGAGATGACCTATTTGTGGCACTAATCTTTATTATATTAGTATTCATCTTATAAGTAAAAATTATATTTGGAATATTAAAAGGCACTTAATTCAAAATATTAAAATTAATTCTTTATTTCAATTTTTTATTACGTAACCTTTACAAATTTTAACATGTATTTTTAAATATCCTAAACACTTGATTGATTGAATAAATAATTTTCCTCTCATATATGGGTTTAAATGGGGGTTAGTCAACTACGGTTTAACTGAAAATTTTATTTATTATTAATATTGTAGATGGTATTTAAGAAATACTGACGAGTTTCTTCAACATAATTTTTTCCATTTAACCAAAAATATCGTTCAAAAGAAGAAAATAATTTTAAATTAAAGAAAAATTTTTATTGGAACAAAAAAACATTTCTTTAAACCAAAGAAATTTCTTTTCACCAAAGAAACTTTCCTTTGACTGACAGTCAAATAATATTTTTCTTTGATTTAAAAAAAAAGTTTAATTCGAGGACGTGTAAATTCCTGTGTTTGTAACATTTGTTAAATACTTTGTTACTTTATTTCAGTTCGTACGCATTTCTAATTTGCAGTTCTGTATAATATATTTCATGGAATTAAAAAATTGCTTCAAAACTACTTTTAATCAAATACAAACACTTGTTACTTATTTCACTTTATGTAAATTTAATTTATGATCAAAATTTGATGTCTTCAAAGCTGAAAGTAAAACCTAAATTTGTAAGTAGATATTTATAGAAATTTAGGAGAATGCTTGAAATGGTCCAGATTTCACACTCGACTTACAATCATATTTATGAAACGAAAGTAGCTCTAGTTAAAAAATAGAAAATATGAGAAAGGTATATTGGAGAATAATTACAAGTAGGTTCTCTCAATCACTATAAAATTCTAAATACCAACGAGAAATAAGTAGGAACTCTCAGACGAAGCGGTACCTCAGCGATTCTCAATGAGGCACTCGACATTGAATAATTTTTACTCTACGTGGCAGCAGTTTTTTGTCGCGTTTTTTTGTACCATAATTTATAGACTAGTATAGTATTAGTACAATCAATGTTACAAGATTCCTCTTGCTTTATAATAAGAATTCAAAAATAATATGATTTGAAAATTAAATATAAGAGTATTAATAAAACATCGTTATTTCTTTTAGTAGAATGAAGTATAATAGAAGCACTTTTAGTAATATGATGTAAAACATTGACAAAACATTTGTGTGACGCAACTTGAATAGAATATTTTTAAATATATTTTTCCCGAAAAAATGAAGCAACAATATTTTAGTAAATGTCTATTACAAAGCTCAATATTTCATTCAGTGCTCTGACATTTCTGTCAAAATACCTTTCTCCATAACATATATTTTCGACACATACGGTTGCGTTATGATTTCGTTTGAACTATGGAATAATCGACACAATCAATGCTCAAACTGAATTGTTATTTGAATTGAATGGAAATTAAATTTTTTATTTCTGTATTAAAATATAGTAACTCCTGAACCCATATACCCCTCCTCCAAAACACTCTCGTTCTGCATGTGTTCCTCCCGACGCACTCAACGCTTCTTTACTACACACCCCATCCTCATATCTCATCTCATCAAACCCCATCTCTTGCCGCACCCTTCCACCAAGTATCCTTCTGTGTATTCCCCCCCCCCCTCAACTGAACCCTTCTCTACTTCCCTCATATCCTAGCACATTATATGTGTGTGTAATCCTATCTCCTAATCCTATACCTAATTCCATCTCAAATAATGTCCTAATCCCACCATTGGCATCTCTCCTTTCTACAATTTCCCCCTTCGTATGAGCCGCCCCCTCACGACACAAGCTTCCTTACTCCATCCCTTCCCTCAATCCCAGCTCATCGCCCCTTACGTGCACCACCCCTCCTCCACCTCTCCCATCTGGTGTGAGTGTGGATCCTCCGCTCACTGCTTAACCCTTCTATACTTCAGCCGTACCCCAATCTCATTTCATATATACCCCTCATTCACCCCTCCCCCTCTGTGCGCATAACCATCCATCTCTTCATCATCCCTTCCTGTCCTCCACACCTCATCATAGCCAATGAACCATCCCTTACCACCCACACTTTAATATCCCAACTCCTCTTGTCCTCTCCATCTGTGAAGTGCATGTATCTTTTCAGCGCTCCCTACTAATTTCTTCTCTACTTCATCCCACATCCTGTTCTCATTCCTCAATTTTCGTTGTCTCTTCAGTCGCCTACTCCTCTTCCTATGTATGTGGAGAAAGAGATATATTAATCTGGGAGGGTTAAAATGAGGGTGCGTTAGAATAGACAAATATGAAGATACTTTTACAATTTCATGTGCCAGCTTTAAAAAAGAAGGGGAAAAATGTGTAACCGCACGAAAAAATGTAAACAACAGCATGTATGCTGTTGGATGTTATTTTTCAATACATACATACATACATTGATTAGCAGTTCGAACTCGAAAGTTCATTGCCTCACTACCCGATTCGGGTAGTGTTTCTAGGTGGATATTTACTACAAATGTGGGCCCACCACACCCACGACGGGCCAACAGCACGCAGTATTCCTGAACGGTCACCCATCCAAGTACTAACCGCGCCCAACAATGCTTAACTTCATTTGATCTTACGAGAACTGGTGTTTTCAGCGTGGTATCGCCGTTATTTTTCAATAGATAAAAATATTTAAAATACATTTATCTACATTATAAACATTATATCAGCAATATAAAATACTAGAATGAAAAATAAAAATAGTATAACTGTGAATATGAGCATAAATACACTACATATAAATCTAAAAATGGTAATTTTTCTGCTTGCAGAGATGAGAAGTGAGGTAGGAGAATGGTTGCCCACGTGCGTTGGTTCGCCAATTTGCATCCTACTGCTGTCCTGGTCACTGCTCATCTACCAGAACCAACCATCCTCTTCAAAAAGAAGGATAGATATCCTGACGGTAGCGATCCTTTCAGAAAGTCTCGCTCATCAACTTGGACTTCTGTTATACGCAATCCTCACTCTAATTCGACCAGCCAATCACTTCGGAGGTAAATAAACGACGCGTGCTATTTATTCTCGTCCAGTTATAATTATATACATAAATCTAGCTATTATATACGCTTATAAACTTTGCAAGGAATCACCTCAATCATCGACAAAAGTAGACAATGCTATGATCTCTAATTATTTTTTAATCATAAAACTTGACCGGGTGTCACTTATTGTGAAAGAAAAAAAGCGGTTCGACGCTCGGGTGCACAAAATGATTATAGTATTGTTTCATGTAAACGCTTATATCTTATGACAATGCGAGACAGCGTCTATTATAATCTACATTACGTAAAGCCATCAGGAACAATAATTACTTCAAAGGGAGTGACCTTTTAGTGTCGTCACAATATCTAATTGAAATGTAAAATTCCATGGACCAATAACTTCAGAATTATTGATGGTAAATGGTAATCTTTCATTAATATGTGATGGCGTTAGAGATATATTACACAATAAATCTTGAGGTACCAAAAGTACATACTGCAGCTAATTTCAATCTTCTATATTTAATATCAAAATTATCCAATTTCGAGAATCAAAATAATGTACGAGCCCAACTTCATGATTCTAGCAACCGACAGTCGTGTTGTTTTTTTCAAAGATCTAACCAAAGACTTAAAGAAAAATGTTTCCCAAAAGTGTTATTTCACCAAATGCAAGCATCTCAAACCTTAATCGGGACAATATCTAAAATATGTACATATATTTTACGATGAGCGGAAATACGAAATTAATTTTGACTTAATTTCATATTTCCGTCTTTTTGCTCATCAAAAATGGAACTGTGAACTTCTTAATGTTTCAAATTCAATGTTTACATATAACCCTCAAATAATTTTGATACTAACTCTGGGTCATTTTAATAAAATGAGTATCACTCTGCTAAAAATCACTTCGATCATAGATAGTGATGCATGTCGATCATTTTTGGACAAAATCGAGATTTTCTTGAAACATAATTAGATGGAACTAAAGTGTAATGGAGATCAAGAATATGTAATGGCAAAAGTCGATCGAGACGAGACGATCATATCGACTGAGTATAATGTAGTCCATCATAAGTTTGTGTCTACATATCATATATGTATTTTAAAAGTTGTTATTTTTGTATACAAATGCAAACCTAACTGTGTTGTATGTGTATGGATCACTTTCTTCTGAAAAAGCATATGTAAAGTCGTAAAATGAGATGTGATTATCAAAGTTTTATAGGCTTTGGACTAAATGTATAGACAAATATTAATTATTACATATTGTCCATATCTATAACTTACAGATCCATATAAATGAATTATATGTGAGAAAACTGATAAGATTTTCATAAAATGAGGAATTTATATTTTTATAATAATTGTTTATAACAATTCAGTTGATCAGTATGCAAATTATTTATATTCTATGAGCGACTCTACATGGATTTGAGGTGTTTTGTTATATTTTAGTGGATGTTCCTGAAGACATTTTTTATTGTCATATTTGCTACACTTCGAATAAAATAAATAAATAAATATAAACAAAAATAAAATAAAAAATCGAACTCGCGACAGATCACTGAAAAATTTAATTGTCTTTAATTGAAACAAAAAGAAATGGTAAATCTAATGAAAACTTGTGGCAGCTGATTTTTTGTGTTTCAAAAAGTATTAAAATTTTTTTTTTAAATAAAATCAGGTTCAATAAAGTGTACGATAAAGTATAATTGCATTCATTTATTCAGTAGAATACATTTTTCTAATTGTTGAGACATTTTTCCAACTTGACTTGATTCAAATGACATTTTTTCTACAATAGGTACCATCTGATATAAAAATATGAAACTTGTATCGAAAGCTTACATTTTTTAAATTTTAATTTCGGTAAAGTTTTAGATTTATCTTTTTTATTCATTTCCAAATAATGTAAAAAAAGTTCATAGTTTTATCCTTTTTTTGAAGAAGGTACATTTTTTGGTTTCAGCAATGCTCTTATATTTGCCAAAATTTCGTTCTTCAAATAACTTTAAATTTGCGGACATTTAGAAAATTTTAGCTATAAATTTGTGTTTTATCTTTTTTTTCCGTCGAAGTACTGTTTTTAAGAAAATTTTTAATCCATTTTAGATTTTACATTTATTTCAATTAATTCTATTGTCTTTGTTTGAAACGAGTAATCATCTGATTCAATATTGTTGATAGTTTAAACAGTAATTTAAAATTTACTTGGAGAAACATTTTTAAAACTATAAAACTTTACTCTTCATTTTTTCTTCAATCTGAAAAAGTGAGTGGGTATAATAAAAATTTGTTAAAACAATAAAATGTAATATCCACTGATTATCTTTTTCTAACGCATTTTCATTACTCCGCTGACAGCAATTACTGCGTCATGCAATTTACAATTACCACCCAATTACTGCATACTTCAGCCACTTTTAAAACCATTTTTTTCATCCTCTCTTAACATTTTACCCCTCAAATTACCGCAGAGTACACATTTATCCACGTGCGGTATTTTATTCTTTTTTTTTGTAGAAGCAACTCTCTTGACTCGAGGCACATAAATATCTCTCTTTTTTTATTTTTCAGAATTATGTTCGACCTTGGTGTGGATGCTGAACTCGTCGAGCATCCTTCAGGAGCTGACTTTGACGTCAATCGCCATCTTCGCAGCGATTAGTAGGGATGAAAACCTGAACCTCACGAAAAACCACCTCAAGTATCACCTGGTGTGTCTCAGTGTTGTCAGTGCCTGCATCGGGGTAACAGGGGTTCTCAACTTCGAGCCAGAAGTTTGTGTCTTCTTGCCCCAGGAGATTTCGACAAAATATGGAATTTTTGTTAATTCCTTGCGGATTTTGCTGGTCCTGACTTCACTCTTGAGTGTCTTTGTGATGCTTTTTAAAAATGCGTGTCGACCAGTTAAAAGTGAGTTGCTGAAATCAGTGTCTGATTTGTCAGAAGCGAGTTCCAAAAACTCTTCCGGCGCTTATGAGTGCCATCCACAGCAATGGGATCCATCCAGTGGATCCTGCACTAGTGGCTCCACAAATAGCAGGACCTGTTTGAGGAAAAAGAAGGTCCAGGTCGACGAGGCCAGTGGAAGGTCCACTGTCTTCAGCATACTCTTCGTCTGCTATGTTTTTGATAACATTCCAACACTGGTAAGACTTTTATTTATAAAGACTAAAGAGAACGGGTATGTTTTGCGAATTTCAGTATATTGCACAGAAGGATTCCGCGCCAGACTCACAAAAACTATATATAGTATACGTCAGAAATATCAGTATATTGCAAGTGGTCATCTGATTTTAATGAAACTTACAATTAGTGAAATTATAGTGTTATGTGAGGGAGACTTGGTCTCCATAGGATATTTGAAAATTTTCCAAATTAAGGCTGTTCATAAACTACTTACATCATACTGTAACGAACTTATAATCGCTTTCCTCATACCCATTACCCATATTAAAAGAGCTTTTTGAAAATTAATTTCTTAACAATAATAACCTTTCTTTAATCTAAATAAATTAGGCAAATCGTTTTGCACCATATTATAAAAAATTCTTTTTTCCATTCTTTCATTTCGTAATTTACATATACATATGCGTACATTGTATACACTCATATCTATTCTTCTCTCCTTTCTAGCTTATAGGAATATGTAAATCTCTTAATATTCATTTCACACTACAAGAAAGTGCCTCCTTGGACACAATTTATTCACTCATAATGATAATGAAGTCTTTTAAACTTTCCTAATTAGATAATTAGGAAAACTACCTTCTCCTTCAGCTACAAAGTGAAATCAAATCGCAATCACAGGGTTTAATTTATTGAACAAATATTTTAACAACTTAATTATTTATAATATAGAATTTCGATTCTGAAACCGCAGAGCTCATCGTAATGTTCACTTTTTTTCACGCTAAATGATAATCACCCGGTGGGTTTTCAATTTAGCGAGACTCGACTCTTTCTCACTTTTTGCGGGCTCCGACCGCGAAGACATTTCGTAATACACGAAACTGCATGTACCAGGCCAAGCATGACGCCGCAAACGGTCAAATTATTATCGCAGCCAGCGGATTATACTTGCAGAATATTTGTAACTGTAGATTCTATCGTTAACGAGAGAAATGGACTGCATTTTCCAGTAAGCTACTTCATCTTGATATGCACCATGTTATTAACAGAATATGCACGATCAATCATGATCTCGAAATCTTCGTTTCATTTTATACCCCTCGGTTTTTAACTCTATTTACATATTACGTGTAATTTGGGAAGAAAACTATTAAAAGCCTATTTTGCAACTGATTTTTAGTCACTTTGCTTTGACTCACAAAAGATTTCTCAACAAAAATTTTTAACAGATTTATGGCTCTCCCCTCTGCCCGTCACTCCGCCACTATCCTTGTGCCCTCTTTAATTCTCCCCATCATCCCATTACCACTGCTCCTCCCTCCCCCTCCCACCCAAGCCTCTACACCGATAGCCCTGAATTCCTTCCTTATCCCATCTATACACTATTCTCATATTCTGTTTATCCACCCCTTCTCCTATTATATGCACCCCTCTTCTCACTCTCTTTATAAACCCCTAAACCCTATACCCCTGGAACCCTTACCCATGATCCACCCATTTCCAGCTTTCGCTCGACTCCTAACTACCTCCTCATATACTTCCTTAATAATGTATCCATGTACCCCATACCGATAGTAAATATATACACCTCCCCCTTACAGCTCACAGTAATCCTCCCTCGCCTCTTATAGTAATCCTCCCTCTTCCTTTTCTAACACATATCCTCTTTCCTCTATAATATATACCCTTCCTCTTGAGCCAGTCCTTTACCTCTCAGTCCAACACCCCTGGACAATATACCCATACTCTCCCCCCTCCCCTCGCAGTAAATCCCAGAGATATATTTTATCTGAAGTTGGATAAAACCGTTGCATACAATTGAAAGCTACAATTATCCGAGGACAGATAATTTTTATCGGGCGTCGGATAAAAATTATCTGTCGTCAGATAATTGTAGCTTTTAATTGTTTGCAACGGTTTTATCCAACTTCAAATGAAATATATCTCTGGGATTTACTGTGCTCTCACAGCAATCCCCCTACTTCCTTTCTATTGCCTCCCCTCTTTTTTCTGTAATATGTACCATTCACCTCAATCCAGTCCTTTCCCTCTCAGTCCCATACCCCTGAACAATATGCCAATAATCTACCCTCTCCCTTTCCCGTAAGGCCATTAGCCATCTACCTAAGGAAAAATGTCATGGCAGTCTAATACTCTAATGTCAGGTCGGGTCTTACAGGGTATCTAAAATGATAAAAAATAAGAAATTTACACTGTGAAAACAAGCCTTCTTACATTCTCATCATAATGAGAAGGTATTAGTTTTATGTAAAAACTGACTATCACAGATTTCTTTAAATCTTCATGTTTCGAGACTTTCTGTCTGTGGTCGGTCGTCTATCGTCTGTCTGTATCGTCGTCGCTGTCCCTTTCGTTGTCATTTGTATCCCGGATAACTTTTGAAAGATTAATCGTAATGGATTGCGCTTTGGCACCCGTGTTTAGCAACCAAAAAGAAAAGTCGAGTTCGTTAACCAGCCGTTTGACCAACCGGTCTGGTTTTAAACGCAAAATAAAATACTCAAAAAACAAATATTCCATTTTGCGGTCAAAGTATGCAAGATGCGAAAAAAAATAAATATACCAAAATTGTTATTAAACATATTTTAATAGCACGCGTAATTTTTTTTAATCGTAAAAATAATTAAAAAAAAAAAATTAATGTTTTGGAAAAGTGACATAAAATAAGACAAAACAATGCATAGACAAAAGTTACTCACCCAAAAAAGGTCTACAAATGAAGGGACGAATCGAAGAACGGGACGTGCGCGTGATGGCTTGAAAGTGCCCCTGAACGTTATGCAATCTCCCGACAATCCCGCTTGTCCCGTTCGCCCGTGTTTACATTAAAAAAAAGGTACAAATCGTTGATTCTCAGAGAACTTCCAGTGAGAAAGTTGTACCGTAGGGATTAACGAATAAATCTGCGCAAGGAGCATATTATTTCGTTTTGTATATCACAAGATATCACG
>CAKNYM010051678.1:375914-409056 GCA_932195095.1 Andricus curvator | reverse complement strand
TTCTGCTTCTTTCCATCGAGAAGAGACTATTATATTATTTGCAAAACTGTATGCATAATGCAAATTATCGTTTTTTAAATTAATTTTGAATTTTTTGCAATTCGACTCATAAAATTCCTGCGAGAATTGCAAATGTTGCGTTTTTGGGTAGCAAATGTTGGAAATGTCGAAATCTAAAAAATATTAGACTTGCAAAACGTTGCACGACCGGCAACAATATTAAAATTGCAATTAAACAAATTAGGTACTTTGTTAAACTAGCCAAAAAATACAAACGTTTCGCAAATCGTACTGAGTGATGATTAACTTAGTACTAACATCATATTAGATTTCCAAACTGTTTACTACTTGGCAACATTGATAATAATAAACAACCTTATATTTTTTTTAATTATTCCCCAGATTAAATTCTCAAGGTGTTGGAAAAGGAACCTCATCCCAATTTCTCTTGTTTTTTTACAGGAATTCAAAGGAATGAATTAATGAAAATAATAGTTTTTTTTCAATGTCCAAAAAAAACAGTTACAAAACAGTGAAAGTTCAGAAAAACCAAGAACTTACGAATGGCTTTTGAAAAATTAAAAAAGGTAAACTATCTCAATCAATAACGACGAAACTATGAATTTAAAAAAAAATTAATTTCTGAATATTAGGTATGATCTCGGGTATGATAGAAATGTTGTTTTCATAACTCAGTTATCGGAAGTTAGACTTTTGATGCTTGATGGAACGCGTTGAAAGTAGAGTTTCAAACCTTTAGGGCAAAAATGCTACTCTTGAATCGTTCAACAGATATCTCAAATCAAAATTACGGTAGATGCGTTATAAAAATTGTCATCTCTCGTCCCTCGATATGCAATACACTAAATAATTACATGAGAGGAAAGGCAACATCGTTATTTATTCACACTTGTCTTATAATATACAATTGTCTCTCAAATTGTCTTAATTTTCAAAATAAATTAAAATTTTTATTCATGCTCCGATTACCTTATAAAAATTATTTTTAAAAAATTATTCACTTATCAACAAATTTTCACGCAATTCCTGAATTGCATATTGTCACTCGTTTTTTCAAAATTTTCCTCTTTTTTCTACACCGGCAGTTATTTTATAACTTTCAAAAACTTTTTTAAAGAAACGAGAAAACTTCAAGAACCCTCGAAAATTATATATAATGCAATGGGTCGTAGTATTCGTCCCACATTGCGTTATCCAAACAAAAAAACCAGTAAATCCGTTACAAACTATATGGAACCCTTCAAAGTTAGAAAAAATCCTTTTGCAATACCTTGAGAATTTAATCTGGGAAATAATTTAAAAAAATATGAGTTTGTTTATCATTATCAATGTTGCCACGTAGTAAATTGTTTGCAAATCTAATATGATGTTAGTACTAAGTTAATTATCACTCAGTTCGATTTGTGACACGTTTATATTTTTTGGCTAGTTTAACAAAGTACCTAATTTGTTTAATTTCAATTTTAATATTTTTGCTGGTCGTGCAACGTTTGGAAATTTAATATTTTTTAGATTTCGAAATTTCCAACATTTGCTACCCAAAAACGTAACATTCATCAGACTATTTCGCTTATTGATAAAAATATCAATGAATTTCCAAACTGTCTTGTTAATACGGAAGCTATTAAGATTTCTCCGGAAAAAATAAAGAACAGTTTCTATGCAATATATATTACGCTTTATAGTTAAAAATATCAATTTCCGAAATTCACTGTCAAAGAGATTTCGTTAGTTCTCTCAGGTTTTCTGCTGCTCTCGCAAAGAATTTGTTACGTTAGTTTAACCACGCAGTACTTTTAATAATTAATTTGATACTTATATGAATAATTCTGAGTGCTCGGCGACACAGGTTCAAACCAAAATATCGAAAAAACAAAAATATGCAATTCGTCTTTTCGGATTTGTAACCGAATTGAGTGTATCCTTGCCCTCTATAAAAAAAGAAGTTATTTTGAACCACCCTACTGTGCAGTGTGCATCGTTCCCCCGTTTATTCCAGAATAATTGTTCCGCATAACCATACATTGCTTCTAAAAAATTATGTATAGTCTATCGATAGTTTATATATAAAGTAAAAATTATGTATAATCTGTCCAAATATATATTTTTTAACGCATTACCACATATATTTTTCGATGGATTATACATATGTAATTTTCAGTTTTGCTACATAAACTATCGATAGATTATACATAATTATTCCCCCTGAGAATAATTGATTGCAATAATTGATTCCATGTTTTAAAACATCTCTTTGATAATTGCATATTTGAAATTCTTCACACACGCAAGAATTCGCATACTAATAATTAATACATTTCTCACTCTTAGCATGCATTTTACGCATTTCGTGCCTAACTGCTATAAAAAGGGTCGGTACTCATTAGATATAGATGCCAATTAAAAAGAAATTGACTTGCTGCGATTGAGAATCAGTCCAGCCCGCTTTGAAATCGCATATTATAGCCACTCATATATAAATATATAGACATCGAGAGAAATTGTGACGTACTCATCATAATCTAGTATGTGAGGGAGTTAGATGTCGACTTGGCGTATTAACGCGTGCTATTTTCTAATTAGGTACACTAGTTTCGATTTCATACTACGAACAAGACCGGCTTGCCTTATACTCACGTAACACGCGGCTACATTTTCAACACAGTCTTATTTATAAGTGAATATGAAATTTCAATACACTCTCAATTTCTAACCACGTTTAATTACACATATCTATACACACATTACACACGTACATTTCTTATTCATATTGGTTTAAATAAATACCTTTATGGATCGCAATTCGTAATGCAACAATGTATCCATTCGTATATGAATGTGTACTATATATATTCAATATATAAACACATGCATTTAAACATGTATGTTCAGTTAATATATGTACTATACCTATACATACACGTAAATAAATTATCGCACATGGACTTACATATTAGTGTTTCAATGCGCACAGGGACTTTTGAAAGCGCAACAGAGCGTTTTCACCGGAGACGAACGGCTGTAATATAAAATCGAAAGTAAGATTCATTTACAAAGAATTTTCTATTGACTTGCAATAAGAAAAGAAATGATGTAGGTCAGTGAGAGTAACGGTTTTGTTTGAGGGACCATTACTAATTTAGTCAAATCTGATGCCTTCTTTCATTTTATAATATACATCGTGAAAAATTATTAATGACCAAAATTATATTGGAGAGCAACACAAATTTGGTTAAAAAATAGCAAAACGTTTTTGTTGATTAAAATATAGTTAGAGTATACAAAACAATTCCAGATAAAGCAGATCCAAGACTGTTTTTTCTTTCTTCGACCGTTTTCATTCATCATTGACCGTAAGACCGAACATATATATGCGCTGAAATTTGCTGAAATACTCATTATTTAAAATGCAGTTGTTTGCAATGAGTGAAAGCACAGATCACTTTTGAATTATTGTTTGAAATAATACCTTTAGAAGAGGAAAAAAGTCAAACATTTTTCTTCGTATTTAAAAATGCTGCCTATTTGACAATACCTATAAACTATGGGGGCGTTCACATATATGATGTCACGCGCCGAGGGGTAGGGGAAGGGGGAAGGGAGTTATTGTCAAACGTGACAAATCCTGACATATGGGAGAGACATGACACTCCATGCGTGATTTCACAAAACGTTTTCTTGTTTTAATTTACAGACTGAAAAATATGAAGTCCATACCTCCTAGATAATAATAGGAAGAATTAAATAGTAAAGATTCTTTAATTGGCATTAGGGTCGGTAATATTAATTTTTTGTTCTGCAATTAATTCTTTAAAAGATTTTTTTTTGAATAAAAATTAGATTTTTTATGTTTCGTCCCGGACTGACTCACCGGACTCGTCAGTAAGGCAATGTGAATCAGTCCTGTCTTAGACATTACATTTTATATTAACTTTTTAAAAATGTTGAGAACCTATCTATCTCATTATTAGAGATTGATAATTCTTCACATGTATAATTTTGTACATTCGAAGCCTTTTCAACATTATGGAACTTTTGTAACAAATGTAACAAATGCGGTATGCCTCATATTCTTATAAAATCTTCAAAATAGAATAGCTATGATCTTAATTCATGTTCTTTCTCTGTACTTCCAATCCTGATGAGGCCGTGATTCACGGCGAAATGCATAGACAATTTCTCAATTAAACTCAGTTGTATTATTTAACTCTAAATTTCTAGACCCAAGGCCAAAACAAAAGCCAAATTTATATATTACATTTTATAATTTAATTTACCTAAATTCCATTATAATGTACATTTTCCTAAAAATGATATGTTTGTACATTTTGAAAATTTGGCAGTTAATATTATAATGCATTTCAACAACGGATAGTGGCTGAAACATAAATTTTAATTTTTCTGTTTAAATTCACAAAAATTGATTATGTTCTTGCCACGGATAGGGGCCAAAACTCAAATGAAAAAATCAAAAATGATTAAGTTGATAAGGAATTATTATTATTTTTATCATATGATTAGTGAACCAGAAAGAATTTTAAACTTTTCGTCAGTAATTTTCTTCTATCTCCGCACTAATCTTCTGATAAAACTAACCATATTCTGACGAGTCCAGTGAGTCGGTCGGGGACGAAACATAAAAAATCTAATTTTTATTTTCAAACAAATCTTTTAAAGAATTAATTTCGGAACAAAAATTTCATCTAACGAAAACTCAAATATACTTGAAAACTTTAAACTGTTACCACATCTCGCGCATCTGCCAACAGCGCCCCTATCTATATTATTTAATATGGATTTGGTGGGATTCGTTCAGAGAAACTATAAAATGAAAAATACCATAATATATATTAGAATATATGTATAATATGTTCATTGCAAATAATATATGGGTAATTTTCAAATCGATTTCAATTTGTATGTCCGTCGAAGTTTATTTAATGTTCCTAGACGATTTTTGAACTTCTAAAGGACTTATAACACATATAGTGGCCTACTTTTTTAGTCCATGCAGATAAAGTTTAAAAAATTACAGTTAATCATACCTGTTTAATAATAAAATAGTCAATTTTAAGCTTTTTCACGTGTGCCTCCGTATAGTTTCACATATTTGAAATGTGACAGTGCTGGTAAAAAAATCGTTTTCCAGAATTGGCCCTGGGCACTTTTTTAAATACATGATGCAGTTTAAATTTCAATATTAACATACTGGAGATTATGAATACTGACTGAAAGAACCATGCTTATAAGTAAGGTTGATGTCAACTCCGAAGAAAATTGCATACACATGATGTGTATATATATACTATTTTACAAATATAATATTATTTCATATATTTTGCAATCTGGAAAAAATTAATTAAAAATTCTAAATTATTTTTGCCATTATGAAATTGCATACTTTTTATAGCTTTGCTTAATTTCTCAGTGAAAAAGAAAAACGTGAAGGTAAGTCCGAAAATCCTGGGTGGGGGGGGGGGGGTCGCCGGTTTCGTCACCATTGTAGATCCGCGCCTGTGTGATAGGTGTTATCATACATACATACATTGATTAGCAGTTCGAACTCGAAAGTTCATTGCCTCACTACCCGATTCGGGTAGTGTTTCTAGGTGGATATTTACTACTAATGTGGGCCCACCACACCCACGACGGGCCAACAGCACGCAGTATTCCTGAACGGTCACCCATCCAACTACTAACCGCGCCCAACAATGCTTAACTTCAGTGATCTTACGAGAACTGGTGTTTTCAGCGTGGTATCGCCGTTGGCAAGGTGTTATCATAGTCAATTATAATCATGAAAAATGTAGTTTCTATCAAATTTTAAAAATACATAACGTCTCAAGAATCTTACAATTGATTAACACTTCATAAGTTCTATGAGAAGAAGAAAGAAGCTATTTGCACATATTTTGAATTTTTTCTGAACCACGCGAAAAAATGTGTAGTTCAAACAGAAAAGTAATAAAAAATCAAATTAATAAAACTAAAATATATTTGAATAAAGTAAATTTCGTTTTTGAAACACCCAGCTGTAACCTCGAGTCAAGAATCTTTATATATTTAAATTATCTATATATGATGTCATGAGTTTCAGATGTCATAAAGAATCGAAAAATCACGTACAAATTGTTTATTAGTAAGAATTACGGAAAAATCAAATCAGTTTTAATCCAAGTTTGAAAAAATTACAAATGTTAAAAAACTATTTCGGCATGCTATAAATTTGACTTATTTTTATTTCAAACTAGGCCTTTATAATCTATATAATTGTAAGCTAAACTGTTTAATCAGTTATAAATTTCAAACCTCTGTCAAAATTAATCCTATTTCATCAGCGCCATATTCAGTGTTCCAACATTCTTAATTCAGCTATATTAATACTTATCATACATTTTGTTGCGAATCCGTGCACTTCAA
Source organism: Andricus curvator (assembly GCA_932195095.1). Classification (NCBI taxonomy): domain Eukaryota; kingdom Metazoa; phylum Arthropoda; class Insecta; order Hymenoptera; family Cynipidae; genus Andricus; species Andricus curvator. The sequence goes on along the minus strand of CAKNYM010051678.1, from coordinate 402,615 downwards.
ATATTTCACCAATATAGTTGCTTCGTTTTTAAAAATATTTTTAGCTAGACCAAGGATAAATATCGCTGATTGAGCTAAAAAAATCCTTGCGTTTTTACCCGTTAAACCTGCCCAAATTAGTCTTGAACCTTTATAATAATGTACCTTAAGGAAACGAATAATCTAAACACAAATTAGTGTAAACAAACAGTGATGTAGGACGAACAGTTTCCTCAAGTTATAAAGTACATCCTGGTATATATTCCATGAAAACTGACACCAATTATTACATAATTTAGAACTTAATCCACTCGCATTTCGGGAACCAAATTGAAATCTATTTAAAAATTGCGAAAATACTAATACGACCACAAGCGTCAACTTTATAAAATGTTTCTTATAAATTAATATTTCAGAATTTGTTATTATGTGTGACGTTCCGCAAAGCCCCACTTTGTCGATCGCAGTTTAGGAGATATTTGCGTTTTTTGGAACAATTAAGCATAAAAAGTATTGATTTTGAGTTTCCGATGGGAATCATTCTTCAATGTATGCTTTATCTGATGACATATTAGACTTATTAAACTTTTAAGTATTTCTCGAAAAACGACTTTTTGAAGTTCCAATTTCAAAAGTGCCTAAAATGTCGAGAAATTATCCAGCTAAATATTTCTATCCGTAACTTTATGCCGACAAAGTGAACATTTCCTTAAGGTACGTAACATGTTCATGTAATGTTTGTTTTCCATATTTAATACTATGTAAGACGATTCTGAAAAGGCTTTTATAACTAGTAAAAAAGGCGGAGAGGGGGGTCGAAAGAACGTGACGCAATATAGCAGGTGGGGGTCTCGTCATTACAGTGTGTCGTCATACTGAACTCCCCTATCGACAAATTGGCATGTAATTATCCTAAGAATAATAGCATTATATTATAATCATAAAAGAAGTTGACAGTCTGAATTAAATCATGTTTTAAAAAGTGATAGAGTAGACCGGGGCAAAGTGAATAACTATCTGGGTAAAATCGTGAATGTAAATAAATTATGCTGTTACATAATAATATACAATTTTTTGCTCTCAATAATTCAATTTTATTTAAGGGATACTGTAATTCCCTAAATATTGAGAAAAATGAGGTTATAGCTTCGTATAGCTTTAGAAAGAAGATTATAAAATAACTGTGTATAGTAATGGAATAGGATGTTGAATTAAAGTTTTTTTACGTCCGGGAAATGGATGAAGAATTTGAAAATCAAGAAAAAAGATAGAAAGTAATTTTTTTTTAATCTCTTGAATTCCTCATTCTTAAATTGTTTAAAAATAACTGTTTCGTGCCGAAAAAGCAGGCTCGAGAACAGACTGGCGCAAACTTGTGTATAATCATTTTGACAACTAATAAAAGGCAGTTTTGAGGTCTGGTTCACTGAAGCGTACATTTTGTTTAAATAATGCAATTTTGTTCATTTTTAATTTATAGTGTAATTGATAACAGGGCTTCGAAACCCTTATTCGTTATTATTTTCACTACTTTTTTACAAATAAGTGCAAAAAATATTTATTTATGTATTTTAATTTATTAAATATTTTATTGTGAAAATATAGAGATGTCTCCTTAAAAATACCATTTTTCTGTTCTTTTTCTTCCTTTTTATTTTATCGAATGTAACTTTTCTTATAGGTTTGATATCATTGCCAATATCTAGTTTAAGCATCAATTGAAATTGTTCAAAAATAAATGTTTCAATTCATTAGAAATGTACTTTTCACCCTTATAAAAAGATTTTTTAATATAAAATTATTCATGGAAAACATTTGGAATGCTATCATAATTATCTGAACAGAAATAGTAGGTACATAATCGGTTAAAAATTATAATCTCAATTTTTAGTGAATTATCGCATTAAACATAATTTCTCTGGTTTCCTAGATGAAACTGAGAAAGTGGAAGTCAATAAAATAATGCAATAAAAAGTAGCGAAAATATATGTATAGCTCTTGAGGAAACAATTTATAATAATGATATTATGCTAGTATAGGGTAGAGAGAAGTAATTTACGTAACGTGTGTTGTTAGCACGCTGAGATTAAATAAATTCACTGAGAGTGAAAAAAGGAGAACAATTTCAAGAATGAGGAAGAAACCATTAAAGAATCTGAATGAACTCGGTGATGACTTTTCCGGCGAAAGCATGTACTCGTCTTTGGTCTCGCTTTTGATCACGTTGATAGAGGTACTGTCTCTTTTTAGCTTCTTTCTGGATTTAATAGTTTCACTCTTTTGTGCATCGACACCTGCGGCTCAAGAATGCGGTATACATGTCGACTACCATGTTTAAAATCACCCAAGTTACTGTACTGTATAAGAGAAAATAATTATGGAAAACTACTTCAGATTTTACGATTTACAAAATTGCCAGGCTCCTGTTTTCATTGCTTTGTTACAGTCCTTTCTGGCTTTCATAGATTTATGACTTGCAGAAAAAGAAGAAACATACCATGTTTAATTTTGTGTTTAATGTTTTTTTTGTTTATATTTATGTAAATAAGTATTCAAACCCAAATTTTGATTTATTTTTCAGATCATTTCTGTTTGGCCACAATTGTTGAGAGATTTTTGCACACCACAAAACTTGGCCACATGGTTACCTTTGCTGAGAGACACACTACTGCCAGTTTTTCTTGCAATGTTTGACAAAATGTTTTGTCGTTATGTGGCCAAGGTTTACACGAAACAGGACCATGCATTGAAAATATCACACGGTACGATTAGGTTATGATAAACACAATATAATTACAACTAAACTTTCCATAAATATACTTAAATACGAGTATATTAACGGTTCAAGTTCTTTTGGGAAATTTCTTATATTTTCATAAACTACAAGATAAAGGAACTGTTTAAAAAATCCATGAAGACCTTCTTTCTATGATGTGTCTTGTCGTCCCGAAATTCGGGATGAATAGTCAAATATTTTTCATAAGTGTGGATATTCGACCCGAAATTTCCGGTGACTAGTCTTTTCCCTTTTCAGCTCCACCAATAATTTCCGGACGACTAAACGGAACCCTTTTTTAGATAATAGGGATATTTTGCATAGCGTTCCGTTGCTTACGGAAAACGGTACAGTCACGTGATGACGTTTCTGCGCATGCTCTGCGAGTTTAGCGTTACCGTTTTCCGATGTTCGTTATCGTATCATTTGGCGTTTACCGTATCCTACGCAACGCATTGCAAAATCTCCCTATTATTATAAATCTATGCATACATAGATTATATCAGGGTTCACAGTCTTTTCCCTATATTCCCGCATTTCCCCTTTTTTTAAATAACCATTTTTCCGCTATTCTTGAAAACTTCCTTTTCCCCCTTTTCTCTTTAAATATACGATATTTGAAAATACAATTATTTGTTTTACATATACAAAATTATTCTATTCAAAACTAAAATATGATATCGCGAGTAGTGAAAGTTTTTCTTAACTTGCAGAATTATCTATTATACTTAATTTATTTTTTTTAATTCTACCACTTTCAAACTTAACTATTTAGGATTTCAATAAAACTCTAAAGCTAAAATATTTTTTCGCTGAATCTATACAAATTAAAGGGTGCAGTTCCGAATAGGTGAACCCTCTGATTTTGTTGAAACCACGTATACTTAAGTATTTTGATGCGCTGATTACGAAAATCATAGTGAAAATTGGCGTCAAGGACGTCTTCATGGCAAAAACCATAAAAAACCCAATACAAATTATGATTTTTTTCTTTCTCTCAATAAATACGAAAAATTTTCAAAAATATTCCAAACAAAAGTTCTAGCTAGTATAAAAATACATCTTTTTTGAAGACACACTTTTTGCCTAAAACCATTATTTTTCAAGAAAAAGAGGATTGCGTTGGAAAAACAATAAAAACAAGAAAACAGTTACAGATATGCGTTCGGTCACGCTTGTTCCATTTTCCAGGTTTAAGTGCGGGGGCGGGGGCTACGCATTTACTGACTGGTTACGGAAATGTGTTCAGTCACGCTCGTCCCCTTTTCCAGGTTTGGGAGGGGGCTTCGTATTTACTGACTGGTTACGAAAATGTGTTCAGTTACGCTCGTCCCCTTTTCCAGGTTTAAGTGGGGGGGCTACATGTGTTAAATTACGCTCGTCTCCTAGACTCTCCTTTTCCAGGTTTAAGTGGGGCAATCCTCTTTTTCTCGAAAAATAATGGTTTTAGGCAAAAAGTGTATCATACCAAAAAGATGTATTTTAATACTAGCTACAACTTTTCTTTCAAATATTTTTCAACACTTCTCGTATTTACTGAGATAATGAAAAAAATCATAATTTTTATGGGTTTTTTTAATGGTTTTTACCATGAAGACGTCCTTGTCGCCAATTTTCACTATGATTTTCGTAATCAGCGCATCAAAATACGGGAGTATACGTGGTTTCAATGAAATCGACCATGACAATGGGTCGGCAACCAATGCCGATCATCCTAGAGTTCGGGGTGCTGAAAATAATTTAGATGGAAACACGACGACGAACCGGCGAAACGACGACATTGAGTGGACGGATCAACTCGCACTACGAAATTCTCCTGGATACCTCTGTGGCGACACTAATCAGCGCGAGCATAAGGTCACACATGTATTCTATATGGATGACCTGAAAATCTATGCCGCTGGTAAAAGCAAACTTCAAACTGCTATAAATATCGTCAAGAACTGCACAGGAGAGATTGGGATGGACTTTGGTTTGGACAAATATGCCAAAATTAATCTGAAGAAGGGAAAGATTACTGGCGTTTCCAAGGACCCTGAGCTTGTGGATATAAGTGTTATTAGACATCTTAATACTGGAGAGACCTATACATACCTGGGCGTGCCTCAAAGCCGCATTCTGGACGCAACATCAGTGAAGGAGTCTCTCCGAAGCAGATACAAGCATCTTCTTCGACAAATTTGGTCTTCCAATCTGTCGGCGTTGAACAAGGGATCTGCGACTAACATGCTTGCCGTTCCGGTTCTACTCTACTCGTTTGGGATGGTTCAATGGACGAAGAACGAGCTTAAGGCCCTTGATGTCACCACACTTTTAAGATCATGCATATGCATAAAAGCTTACATATCAATTCGTCAGTTCCGCGATTATACATTTCACGCCGTCAAGGCGGACGCGGACTTCTGAATCTCCAGTGTCTTTATAACCGAATTGTTCTAAGTACAGCTTACATCTTTGCGAATGGCAGAGATCCTCTCCTAAAGATGGTCAAGAACCACGAGAAGATTGGCGAAGGAGCGTTCCTTTACAAAGCCGCGGAGCAAGCGGCCGAGACCCTTGGCCTGAATTTTAACATCAGAAGTGAGGAAAGTGCATTACTCCATCTAGATGCTTCACTTCTCTTACACGGAAAAAATTATCCGTGGAAAAGTCACGAACTTGTAGCTAGGTCTCGGATACGAGATAAAAAAATGAAACATTACATCCTTATTTCTATGAGAAATATATGGATAAATTTCGAAGTTTCTTACGAACAGATCGAATTTCCTACGAACAGTGCCTGAAAATTTCAGACTGAAATATAAAGAGGAAAAATGTTATTTGTGCGATTTAATTTATATTAATTTAAAAATTCGCAACTCAGAAGATTCGAACCCTCAAAGACTGCTGACTCACCAGTTTCTAAACATAAACCAGAAGTGCGTAAACACGCGCAGCCATTGAGGCAAAAAAAAATAGGCATTATAAAACTTCTAGCCACTCATCCGACGAGCTCGAAGCACACATACGAGCACACGCAAGCACCGCGCGTTTGGGTGAGCATGTGTGCGGGCCACGTACAGGCGAACCTACTTCCTAGTTCCCAGATTTGTCGGGCAAGCTCGTTAGTGCTTTGAGAATCTTTTCCCAATCACTCGTAATATTTTTCTAATTATTCAGGTAAAACAAAAGTGATGAACCGTTTTAGAATTTTCATATCGAGTTCGTCAATCTTTCTCAAAGTTCGCAGATTATTTACGAAAATACATAAATATCCGATGAATTTTTCTCATATCCGATACCTAGCTACTAATTCGTGACTTTTTTACGGATAAATTTTTTCCGTGTACGGTGTTGGTCGCGACTCTGCCCTGCCGAACGCTCCAAGGGAGATAGAGTCAATTGTCCGAAACGAGAAGTGCCAAATTTTCCGGAATTACGATTTTCGGGCAGCAGTCTCCGTTGCGCACTCGAGGCCTGACACTGTTCTCCAAGACTTCGAGTTTTTAATAGATGTTAATAGTATATTGTGCATGGAGTGGGAGAAGTAGGTGATTCCAGACGAGTTTGAAGCTTGCCGCGCGAGCGCAGCGAGCTCGGCAATCACACGAGTCGAATCGCCGTCTCCCACAAGGCGCACATAAAAAATTTGTCCAACACTCGCAGTGGAAATGCGACTACGGAGGCTCGTCTCGAGACGTGTGTTGGCGGGTGTTGGACAAATATTTTTTCTTCAAACATACATTCCATATAATATTTAATTAATGTAAAGATTAAAACAACTTTTTATTTAAAGTTGTTCTATCCCACAGGGTTAAATTTGAAAATGTTCGTAGTTACGTCTTTTAGTTTCATTTCGTACTTTTGAAAAATCTGTAATAGATACTGTTCTTAGGTCTGAGACAATTTCAAATTAATACCGTTTGAATTGAACAATTTTGTTTTTGTAATATTAGTCCATTTCTAGACGTTCTAAATTCAATAATTTCTGAATTATCAATTGTGCGTGTAAATTTTTTAAATATGAACAATTTTGCATTGAAAATTAAAAAATATTACTATTTGAAATTCAAAAATATATGACTAATAATATTTATGTAAACAGTTAAAATGTCCAGATACGTAAAAAATATTGGCATCAATGAAAATTATAAAACTATGAAAGAGTTTTTCCAAACATATCTTACTAGCTAGAATTAATAATTTCTTAAATTATTTAACTCGTTAAAAAAATTGCAGAAATATTAATATTCAAAAATGTAATATTATGGATTTTCAAATAGTTTATGACTTTAATATTAGAAAATAATAAAAAATTATTTTTAAGAGAAATGTAATGTGTATACCATTAAGCCATTTCCCTTTCAGGGTAGGCGTGACACTACCCGATTCGGGTAGTGTTTCTAGGTTGATAGCTTGTAGTAAAATAACTACTACAAGTGTGGGCTCACCACACCCACGATGTGCCAACAGCACTCGGTTTTCTCGAATGGTCACCCATCCAAGTACTAACCGCGCCCAACGCTGCTTAACTTCAGTGATCTGACGAGAACTGGTTTTTTCAGCGTGGTATGGCTGTTGGCTAATGAATAATTTTAATTTAATTTATATTCGTGTATTTTCAAATGATTTCTAAATATCTAAAGGAATTTTTACGATTTCCAAATATTTCAAGGGATTTTAAAGAATTTTAACGAATTTTCAGAGAGCATTAGGGAATAAATAAAATTTTATTTGATTGGATATCTAAGGATTTCAAGGCATATGAAGGACATGACATTTTTTAAATAAACCATTTTTTTAAGTTTTAAGTCGTTGTCATAATCAAGAATATTTCCTCTTCTAAAAATTCCATCATTAATAATTAAATTGTGATAGTTATGAATATAATTAATTATTTCTGTCTAAGATTTGTTATTTCATCCTTACTATAATTATTACTTTGAATGTAAATTGAAAACCACACTCTTCAATGCTCTTAAACTCAGATTAAAAGTAGTTCAAGTTTGAGCGCCTAAAATATTTCGCATTAACAGTAAACGCATGCGCGCGAACGCTCATGTTCCTATCCCTAGATTTTTATTTTATAATATTAAAAAGTAACTATTTAAAAATCCATGATAAAATGTTTTTGAATATTAGAAGTTCTACACATTTTTTTAATGCAAAATGTGTTTATTTAACAAATTTTATGTTTTCTCCGGCTTTTTTTTATATATGCCGTTAATAGTATATTCAATTTTTAAAAAAGAGTTCTCTAATGGCAGAAATCATTAAAAACGCATTTAAAATGATTGTTTCTTTTTTTCTAAATACCCATTTTCGTGAAAAAAATAATCTATTTCTCCTTTTTTGAGCTCTTTTTGCGCTGTGATCCCTGTTATATTAAATAATATATTGGAGGTTAAGATAATAAACAGATGTTTAAAAACAGACTAATTTGTACGAATCTAATATATTTTACTTTCACTATTGCACTACATTACAAAAAATTGCATTCCGATAAAAAAAAACCGCTGCAAAGTATAGTTTGGGTGCGTTCATTGTATGGTGTATATATAATTTGTTATAATTTCATGAATACTGTGCTTCCTCATAGAGGATTTTTTGTATTTATTGTTTATGTAAGTATAATAAGCATATGTATAAAGAAATATTACTTTGACCATAATCGGACTCATCTATTTTCTATGATCATGACAAAACACTTCTATGATAAACTTTTTTATTGAATGATAACGCAGTTTACCTGAAAATTATAATCGGTTCAATACTCATTTACTTATAAAATGTATATTGGTACAAAAAGTTATATTTTTTGAAGTTGTTTTTTGTTAGCGATTATGGCAAATTACGTGTGGTTTAATTGTTAACTAATTGAATTCAATTCTTTTGGGCTCTAAAGCCAAAAACCATTCGACTAAAAACTATTTCACAATTTAATTTTGAATTTCAATATCTTTATTACTTTTAAATTCCCAAATAATTAATTCTTTAAAAAAAATTTTGAGTTAGGGGGGTTGGAAAGGGGATTTTTGATTATAAAAGGAGTCTAAGGGAATGGAAAAGGAGATTTACGATTTCAAACTGAGTGCAAGAGAATGGAAATGAGAGTTTTTGATTATAAAAGGAGTTTGAGGGGATGGAAAAGGCAATTTTTCCTGAGATTTTTTATTATTTATTATTCCTCCTTATTATTTATTGTTTGTTTCATGTCATAGAAGAGGTTTTATATAGTTCAATAGATTCATTTCATCAAAACAAATATATTTGATACTTAAAATATTGGTGTTACTTTGGTGTTACTCCCAATAGTGTGAATAAAATTCTGGAAAAGTTAAAATTTTTCAAATTCATTTTTTGCCATTCTCACGATATTTAATTGCAAAAAAATTCACATCTGAGACGAATTTTTAGAAAAATATAAAATCGAACAAAAATATTTATTTTTATCTGATCCGGGTCTAAACTCAATAAATAATTATTAGAATAGAAAGAGTATTGTTGACAGACATACACGGACATTCTTTTAAAACCTCTTCTTTGGACTCCTGAGGTGAAATTTTGTCAAGATATGTCAAAAAATGAAGTTCGCTTATGAACATATTTTTCAGTGACTCAAGTAAAGCATCCAAATACAACTTCAGATATTTGTGTCTGAAAAAAAATCATGAATGATGTTGAAACAATACAAAATAAGAAAAAAAAATATCTCCAAAGCCTTAGTGATAATTTAACTATTCGAAAAAAATATGAACTTGAAAAAGAAACGCAGAAAATCGGGAAAAAATCGGACAGCCCGTGGGGTGTGAGACATCCTGTGTGACCGTTAAGGGTTAATTCTCAATGTCTTTTGCAATTCGTGAAACATGTCTTAACTCTTGGAAGAATAAATTACTTTTAAATCTCTTTTTATTTATTTCCTTTTAAATGTGCATGCAACTGGAAATCCTTAGCTCCTATTAACATTGACAAAAGCCTATTTCCTGTGATTCATTACCATTCATTTTTCATTGCTAATCACAAGTTGAGCCATTAATTTTCACAATTATATTCACTAAAGTACAGCGTCTCATTATAAAATGTATTTTTTATCTCTTAAAATATTACAGTATGTTTACGTGGGTGATATAAAAAAAACTTGTTTGTCAGATGGCAACGATGTCCCTACTCCCTAATTTGTGAGGCTCCCGGAAAATAAAATTCCTTTTTTTTTAATCGGTCAATATTAGCACGTGCCCCGAGCCTTGGAATATTCCCATAAACGTTGCATGAAAAAAGATCACTTTTTGTAAAATTGCGTAAAACAACTGCTTCTTTTTAAGTTTTTATACGTATAATTATGACAGTTACTTCAAAATTCTTCAAGAAACAAATTTGATGACTGTAACTCGAAAAAGTTAGTATTTTCTGTGATTAATAAAAAAATGTCAAGACATTATCAATACTTAGTTTTGCCGGAAATTAATGATTTAGTTAACTAGTGTTTCATCTTGTAACTTTGATGCTTATTTTTCAAAACACATTTGAACTATTCTTATTGTTCAACGAAATCGTGTTGAAGTTACTAACTATTCATAAGAAATTCGAAAAAACTATAATTTTCTCGAATTTCCATGAAGAGCCGCAACTGAATTATTATTAAATGTTTAAACAATTAAAGACTATTTTAAATAAGAAACATTTTTCTTAGCATTGATTAAGTTTATCATTAACTCTAGGAAATACTAACTGTTCAAAATTTATAGGGAAAATACCAATTTTATAAATAATAATTGTTCAAAAAATTTAAAGTTAGGTAAATAATAGTTTAAAACTTGGAACTTAAAAAATAATACAGTAATAAATCATGTCAAAAAAGTGCAAAAAAAAAACAAATCAAAAACCTAAATTTCACATAAAATTTTTCTAGGCACCATAGACCGAAGATGCACTGTTCGGTTGAAATAACTGTAACCTAAAGGTGCGAACACAAGAATGGCTTTCTTGATTTTGTATCTAGGATGTCCTGCAATTATTTTTCGATAAAAATAAAACAAAATCTTATCCTAGACCTTTTCCGAAAAAGTCCATTTTTAATTTTTTTAAATCGAAACGTCAAGTTTTTCTCAAAAACTAAGAGAAATATGAAAACAACCAAGAGAGAAAAATTATTCTTCGGAAAAATTACTGAAGAAATAACCTTTTACTATTTTTCAATCTCACTTTGTATTTTTTTTAACTTGATTTTTCGAGTTGAAGAGTTCAAAATAGATTTTTCACACTTTTATATGAGAGAAGAAATTATAACAGGGAAAGTATGACTGAAATAACGCTGGGATCATTTTTTTTAGAAAATGTTTAAATCTATATATGATTAAAAGAATATTTTCATCAAAATTGATAATTATAAACAAATCACTTAATAATTATATGACTGGAGATTTTTAAAATAAATAATAATTATACATGTCGCTGAAAACCTTTTTTTAATCATCGACAGAAATGAGCAATAAGATTTTGCAAGAAGAAAAATCTAACCTAAAGTTATCTAAATCATACATTATCTGTTTTAATTATGTATCTCGTACAAAACTGTGGAAACTCATATTAACCTCTTCAAATCGAAAAAAAAAGTTTTTCGAAAAAAGTATGTAAATTTCGATTTTTTAAATTAAAAATGGATTTGTTCGAAAAACGCCTGGGAAAAGATTTCTTCCTATCGGAAAATAATTGCAAGACACCCCAGATACAAAAGCAAGAAAATTATTCTTGCTGTTTGTACCTTTTGGTTGAAGCTTCAACCGAAGCGTGTGGGCGTGGGGGGTAAAAATAAAAAATTATTTGGGAGAACATATTCCTTGAATAATTCTGAAGTAAAAGATATAATTTAATGTATAAAAAGTTAATAAGGAGTACTTAAAAAGGAATCGTTTTTCTCTAACATCAAAAAAATGTTCGTATAATGGACTTTTTAATCACCCTAAGTTTTAGTAAAACTAAAGTATGTCCTCTTATTTTATTTTCCATGCATCCCAACTTAGGCAGTATAGATGGCAAGTTCCGTCATTTTGAGCATGATGCCGAGTACAAGTTACAGTTGAATCTAAATCATGGTCTGAAGTTCCCCCTCACAAACGGAAGTCTCTACGGACGATTGCACAATCATCAGAACAGAGGTGTGCCACTTTTTACATTCCTCCAGCCAACTATGACTAGCATAATTTCATTTAAATTTAGAAAAAAAAAGAAAAGAAAAAGTCATTGGGCTCGAACGAATTCTCTTCTTCTTTTACAGCGAGAACTGGTACTATCACCATGGGGATCCAACATTATCCAAGGTCACAATCTACAAACGAAGAGAATGCCTACGGTTCTCTTCCTCCGGAAATGGCATCCTTCACGAGTTCAACCTTCGAACCACGTGTTGACCCACCTACCAAAACATCCTTCGAGCAAAGGGTCAGGGAGCACGAAAATTTCGAATTTGGAAAAAGAAGAAAAATTGGGAGCACTGATGTCTTTGGACAAAATTTGGAGAACCTGGTGCAACTTGATGATCCTTCCAAAAGGAAATTTACAAAAAGTTTGGATGAAATTAGGGAAGAAGTGCCCAGGAGAATTGACAGAAGTGTTCCTGGTTTGGAAAATTTGGTAGCTGGGTTGGAGAAAAATAGATCTGAGGAAATTCAGTTTCAGAGGAATGCTGTCAGGAGGAATCAAAGCTTTGATCATGTGAGGTATGTAGCAGATTTTTAGGTTTGAATGTTTTTTATTTGGTTTGTGTTTTTATTATTAACTTGAAAAGAGATAAAACAAAACTAACCAAGTAGTTGGATGAAATATTTTGACATTTGACCTGACCCCTCTCCTTTGACATATGACCTTTAACCTCTGATCAGAAGGTAGTGCACCGGGAATCCTAGAAGGATGCCCGGGGTTCGAACCCTGAGCCAGTATCAATGGAGACTTTTCTATGTACTTTTACCGAGATTCTGGTGGTTCAGAACTCACCTTAAACTGTAGCTCCCCTCCCAAAGAGATCAGTGACCTTCGAGAGAAGAGGTTAAAGATTTTTTTTAACAAAAATTGAAAATCCTGATATTTTGTTATTCTAATGTGGTACCCTTCAAATTACTTAAATTCGATTCTCTCACCATACTCTCATTTAATCATACATTTTTTAAATTCGAATTCCAGTTCAGTGCAGTTTGAAAATTTCAAAGCGAAATATTTCAACCTTGCTAGGTTTCCTCGACCAGGAATGGACTCGAGGACATACGATATTAAAAAGGACGTTATTAGAAGGGATCAGTTGCAAGCTCTACATTCCAGGCAAAATAACGAGGATCATGATGCAGATTATGAATCCTCAGACGATGAAAGCTGTGACCTTGAAAGTGGAGATTTTGATACCATGAGCTCCTGCAGAAGTAGAGCTAGAAGTTGTTGTTCAGTCACCACTGTGGCTAATGATGACTTTGAATTCTTCCAAAGAAAAGGAACCAAGGTGACTTTCACTTTCATTACTTTTTTCTTCTTTTTATTTCAACAAACGTTTATTGAATCAATTGACTAAATTGGTTTTCTCGAGCCATCATTGATCAATTGAAAAATTACTAATTGTCGAGCTACTTGTAAGCTTTCGTAAATGCACCAATCTTTAATTTATAGATAATTAAAATTTAGACCCTTTAACTGCCAAGCCTTGATCCCGTTAAATAAAAATTCTGAAAAAATTCAGGAATAATGATTGTTTTTCGATCGATTTTTGCAACAACAAAAATATTTTTATAATTTTCTCGGATTCTATTGAGTATACGATAACTTAGAACCACCTTGCGAGATGCGGAATAGTCCGGACTATTCCACTTTGATCTAATGCATGCATTTATTTTGCGTAATTATAAGCTCGTTACCTGAAAATTAGGAAAATCGAATATAGTGAACGTTGCTCAGCTGCAATATATTGCGGCTTCCAAAATTGAATAATTCAAACTTTTGAAGTTTGAATTAAAGCTTTCTTATTTGAACATAAACAATAGGGTGATTCAAAAAAATGATTTTCGAATCTGAAAGCGTGCACCATCCTAAGTTGTACCTTTTTAGTGAACATATTTTTCAAAAATAAATTGAAAATCGTATAGGAGTTAGTTTTGTCTTTTTATAATGATTTTTTGTTGTTTCGATTTTCTGAATGACTTGAAAATGCATGTATAAATTTTTACAAAAAAAAAATTATCCCCTGCTATTTAATATCATTGTAAATAGTTAAATGAACATTTTTTATCTAATTTTTAAGAAAAATAACTCCTTGTAGTTGGTAAGTGGCACACTGTACATCAAATATTTTTTTTACGTCAAACGCGTGTTCAGATTCGAAAATAATTTTTTTTTGCCTTCAACGCATTTAAACGATCAAATGAAATAAAAAAGTTGTTGAAATTCTTTTTAAAGTGTTGCAGTATCTGCAAAAATAGATATTGGACTTTTTCTTTTCTGTTCCTGATTAATCTTTTCGTCCACCATCAAAATCCATCGGAAAATTAAAAAAAAATATTAAAAACTGATGAAATGGCGACAGATTTCCTGCAAAACTTCAAACTTAATTTTCTCAAAAAGAACATCGTTTTATTCTTTCTTTATTTTCCTCTAAGTAGGTACTTATATGTTGCACTCATCGCAAAAAAGTTTGTCTTGTGGTCGCGTCCTGGAGAAAAGAAAATTGGATTTATTTGTATGATGAATGAAAATTCGCATTTTTTGCAGTAACGAGACGAGATACGAAAAAAGTCAAAAGTGCAAAGTTTTTTCACTTGAAAACTTCTAAACAAAAGTTTGTAAACACTTTTCTCTATCTTGCGTTTTTTTCGAAATTTTTTCTAAAATATTTATGAAGTCGGCTATAATTATTGTATTTTTCTTTAAACAATAAAATTTGTTCAACGCAAGATAGAGAAAAGTGTGTATAGAAACTTTTTTTTCGAAGTTTTTAAGTGGATCAACTTTGCCATGCTGACTTTTTTTATATCTCGTCTCAATATTGCAAAAAGAAACGAATTTTCATTTTTCATAAAAATAAATCCAATTTTCTCTTCTTCAAGATGGAAGCACAAGATAAACTCTTTTGGGATAAATGCACCATATATAACTTAGAAAAAAAACAAGCAAAAATAAAACGATGGTCTTATTCTTGAGAATATTGAGTTTTATCTAAAATCTCTTTAAAAAATTCAGCATGTAGAGCCTGTCCGATTTGAACTGAATTCGGTCCCTCATAAAATAAATCACCCTAATAAAAAATTTGAACTAAAACTCATTTTCCTGGTCTCACAAAATTCCT
Source organism: Andricus curvator (assembly GCA_932195095.1). Lineage (NCBI taxonomy): Eukaryota > Metazoa > Arthropoda > Insecta > Hymenoptera > Cynipidae > Andricus > Andricus curvator. The sequence goes on along the minus strand of CAKNYM010051678.1, from coordinate 387,559 downwards.
GGTTTTCCCTCATATAAATTATTTTTTATGTTTCTATCTAGGTTGAGTTACTGCCTCCAAAAAGAGGGAACGAGAGCAAAGTGAACATGCGATCTTTCACCCCAAAAATAATAGAAAAGGAAGCAAATCTAGGAACTGAAAACAGCCTCAAGGACAAAATAGATACCAAACCTGTTATACAGTCCTATCATTTGAAGAAAAAAATTACAACAGGATATTCAATGAACGACATAGACAAGATCAGTGGAAATGCAATAATGCCTAATCTTTCAATGGAAAGTCTACGCAGCATTCTCAAAAATAGTGACGTCAGTTATCTTGACAGTGGAGAACTTTGCAGGCACGATATTGGTGGATCTGCACCAGATTTCAAAAAAATATTCGTCACAGAATTCATATAAAAACTTAGCCAGTTATCTCAAAAAATCACTTCAGAATCACTTTCATTTCACCTTCAGCGAAAAAATAGTTTTTATTGAAAATTCAAATTTTGAATATTAATTCGATATATTTTAAAAATATATAAGGCTCTCTAATTTTTGAAAATAAAATTGCAAGAATATTAAATTTTGAAGATGTATATATATTATTTGTTAATTATTTCTAGAATCGTATACTAATTTATGACTCGGCTCTGAATTTGAAGTTAGATTTTTATTTCCTGAAGAGAGTAATAGGGTTGTTTCCAAAGTCAGATATCACTTTTCCAATGAATGGATCCTATAGTTTATAAAAATCTAATTTGAAAAACGCCCATAAAATATTTTTCACATTTTGTTTACTATTTTTAATTTAATGTTGAAATATGAATTTTCTATCGCGATGTCGATTGGAGGGCCCCTCGACGTCAAAGGGGTCGGATTTTCGACCAATCACAGCTTACGTGTCAGTAACTCTCAAATATGTTTTTCTGTGTCAATGTTGTGTTTCGGTTATGTGCACGTTAAAAATAGAAGCCGAAAAATATTGTTAAAAAAATGTCAAAGGAGGGTTTCGTAAAAGCCAATAGCGGAAATCTACTGGAAATATATGTATTCATGGTATCGGAGTATTTTAAGAGTAATTGTGACTTCGTAAGTGCAGAAATACGAGGAGTGAAAGTGAACCCGTAAACGCATTTATAAATATATTATTTCTGACAATTACTGTACAATTATAGTTTGTCATAATTGATCAAACTTCTTAATACGTGAATTTTGTATTTGATATATAAAAATGTTTTGTCCATTTATGTACGTGGTACGTACGTATTCTCAAAAAATTTCACTTGATAACTTATAGGTTATGTTTCGCCACTGTGATATAAATTTCCTGTTATTATTGTCAAAAACAAAAATACTTTTTTGCACAAATTTTCACAATCTAAATATCACAACAGGAAATTCGTTTGTCACATAAACCTTAATAAATAAAGCTATCAAAAATAGTCAGAAGTCAGAATTGACACCAGACCGCAGCCTAACCTCTTTATCATAAGTTTCGTTAGTTTCCATCAAAACCACATCGTAGCATTGATAATTATTATGAGAACCTCTGATTCACGTAACACCAACTTGAATAAGAGTTTTCCCGCCTTCAATTTTTTATCATTTTTTTCTGCTGAACGACTTGACAGAAAAAAATTCAGGACACATCTTGAGTTTAGATTAAAATTATGTATTGAAAAATTATTCTATTTAAAATTGTAAAACAACCCTATTGTTATAAAAAGTAGCTAAGTTTCTTCGATTTGAACTGCAATGTAAAATATGACTTGTTAATCACAAAGTTATTATGTATATATATTTTGTACATGTGTACCGCACTACTTAATATTCAGTTAATATACCTACGATTATTAAATCTAATAGGAACGAACGGGACATTAATTGGGCCTACTGAGAAGAAAATGTAACGGATTTCTTATAACAAAGGATTGGCGTAAACCTGTGTGAATTTAGGTTTATGATATGAAGATAATAGTTTCTTAATGAACGCGTATTTATAAAAGATTATCTTGTTTTTAAATTATGAAACTATTTTTGAACACGACGAAAGTTGAGATTTTTTATAACATTATTTTAAGCTTGCGATTATTATGGATACAAAAATTAAGTTAATCTTAATTTATATTTGTAAGGTTTAAGTCACCTATTGGTTAATGTGTCATCAAGTCAGCAAATGTAAAAATGTTAAATTAAATTAAGATTTCTAGGAAATCATTTTCGAGAGTTTATCAGTAGACGGAAGAAAAAATATTGTTGATGTAAATTAATCATGAGTGTATCAATCAATACAGCCGAATGAAAATGTGAACAAATTTCAAGTGTCAGGTGTTCAAATTTAAAAAAGTAAAATGAACTAAAAAAAATGCTTTTTGCACATTTAAAAAGAATGGTAACTCTGTACTTGCAAAAAATTCGCCACAATTGTTCGGCGCGTACGAAAAATTTGTTAAATAGTCATAATTATTTCAAATCTTTAAATTCAAAAACCGAACAGTAGAAATATTTCAAAATTTGTTTTGTTGGATTAATTTCAGCATTTTCATTATAGTCTTATTAAAATTAGTTCAGTCAGTACAAAGTAATCGTAGAGATTAAAGAAAAAAGTAGGACTTTTGATTAACATAAATACTTCATAATGCCTTGTATTATTCTATACTCAAGTGTAAAAATGTAAATAAAATTGGTATGTATGTAATTGAAATAAATAAATAAATTCATTCATATAAATTGAAAAAATTGGTATGTATGTAATTGAAATAAAATTTATCAAGTCTGTTTCTTACACACTTTATTGTTTAGTCTAATTTTCTTTATAATAATCGACAGTATAATTGATCATAAGTTTATTTATCCTCTGTGCTTTACTTGAAAGTTTTAAAAAATGTTGCAGACATTTTAATTTTCTAATTTGAAATTATGTACGATATTGAAATATTGAATTTGAAATTCTCCGGCTTTTTCTTTTGTTTAGGGTTTCAATTTGAAATTATATAAATTCATTTGATCAATCATTTGATACTGTACTTCGAAATCAAGGCCATGTAATACTTACCCGATTCCTACTTTACGAAGATTTTTTTCGTAGCATCTTACGTTCACACGAATTGAGATATCAAGTTGAAAATTTGGGGAATGTTTCGTTTGTGTGGCCATCTATTTCTGGAATAACAAAAAAAAATTTATATATATATATTGAGAAAACGTTTGGAAATTTGTTTTCGGTGTTCCTGGAATTTAGGACAACAAAAACTTCACATTAGTTGAAAGATTTAAAATTCAAATAATGAATATTTCTAAATAAGAGTACTCATCTTGTCAAGAAAAATACTACGCTGCGTTACGTATCGGGGGAGGGGGGGGGGGGTTATTCTTTAATACATGATTTTGCTTTAAATTTTGACGAATTGCTTGTTCATGTTCAATCTAGGAAAAAATCAATAAACTTGAGCCTCAGAGAAATGAGCTACAAACCGGGAGTTATTCATAATTGAACCAAACTTTGAAGGTTGACATTTTTTAAGAAGTATGTGCAAAATAAAATATTACTAAAAAAAATACTGTTAGATTATAAAGTGAAGCTAAACTGGAATTTTGAAATAGCAATAAATAAATAAAAAATAAAATTTTGAATTAACTTTCCTGAATTTTCAATAAAATTTCTTTTCATTTGATGAATTTGAATTTCGAAATTTTGAAGTACTTTCAAAATAAAAATAGTTTTTAATTTTCAATTATAATAAAAATATATTTGAAACAATTCTTTTGTTATCATCCATAAACATTCGTATTGTGATTGTGACTATATAAATTGGTGTTGTGCCGATGGATTCCTTATTAGCATTCTGAAGGATAAAAAATGGAATATAGGACATAACAGCAGAAGGATAAGTCTTTGTTCTCTTTTATTGTTGTTATACTTGTAGCATAAAAGATGTCCGAAATATTACGGATTGACACGTATACCGAAAATTTAAAGTTTAAAATTCGTCCAAGAGGAATAAATTAAAATAATGTAAATAACATTATGACAAGAAATTTCAGTCTCATATGAACATACATTACTAATATTAAGCAAAAAATAGATCAATGTTTTCGTAGTATCCTATAAAACTATACCCTGATGAGGAGATCTAAAAGGTCTCGAAACATGTTGGTTCCCAAAAGTAGTATAAAAAAGACGGAATAAGAGAAAGGTAATGAGAGTGAGGATGGCTTGGTTGTCTCTTTCCTAATTCTCTCCCTCTTTTTTCCTCTAGTTATATATTTGTCTCTAATGAGCCGATTAAAACGTTGTTTGGAAACATATTTTGAGGCCTTTCTATGCAATTCTTTTTCATATATTGAGCTTTTCGAATATGTTTTTTCAAAATAACTGATTTTTGGTTGCATAATGTTTCTGAGTCTTTTTCTTCAAGAATAGAATTTTTGCACAGATTGACTTGACGATATTGTGTTTCTAATTTTCTTCTTAAAAAAAAAAACTTTGAACTTTTAATATTTTTTGCAATATCTTATTAATGAATTGACACAAAAACTTCATTTTAGAGTCTGGGGACGCAATATACTCGAACTTGTATTTGAGCCCGGTTTTGGTTCGTTTACCAGTCGTAGAACATCATACAGAATAGTTTCTGTAAATTTCATCCAAAAATTCTAAGAATTGGCTGAATTAAGGTGAGTTAAAGTAAAAAAAATAAATGTACTCTAAAAACGGGGTTTTCGGGGTTACTTCGATCACGGAAAAGCTACAACTTTTTTGTCTAGAGAAAAAAATTAAAACTTGTTTGAAAAGTGTCCAGAGGCTACTTCCGTTCAACGCGAGGAAAATTTGTAGGCGGTTATAGAATCCGGCCCCTCAATTATAAGAAAAATTATAGGAAAAAAGGAAAATAGTGATAAAATATGGTGGATCTTTAATTGTGATCATTTCATGAGCACTGTGCTTCCTTACAGAAGATTGTTTTGTATTTACTGCATTTTTAATGTATTATGGAAAAGGGAAAAGGAAAAATTTGGTCCTAAAGCCAAAATTTTTGAAGGAAAATGACCTTTTTTTAGGTCACATTTATTATTGTAAAATGAGTCTGAGGAGATGAAAAAGGGGATTTTGGATTCCTAAGGAGTCTGAGGGGATGAAAAAGAGGATTTTTTATTTTCAAAGGAGTCTAAGGGGATGGAAAAGGCGATTTAGCCTCCGCTTTTTTATTATTCATTTATTATTTGTTATTACTTATTATTATTTATTGTTCATAGGCCAAAGAATGTTTTTACATGTATATTTCAATAGATTTATTTCATCAAAAATAATAAACTTGATACTCAAAATATTATGGTGTATTTTAAAAATTGAGGATTTTTTTCTTATAAACGTTAAACAAATTGACAAATCTGTATAATTATATCATAATTTGATTTGGTCAGATAGGCCTGTTAAATACATCGGTCGATTTCTCTCAGCATAACAAATAAATTTAGTACTTACAATATTTCTATAATGTTTCTAAATAGATGAATTGAATCATCGTCTCAAAATAAACAAATTTAGTGCTTATTACTTTCCTAGATTAAGCCATTTGCCTTTCGGGGTAGGCGTGACTCGCTCGGTTGGAAAATAGTAGTATTGGGAAGGAGGTATAGATTTTTTGGATTGATCTAGAATTCTCGTGTTATTTAGTGAAATGACACGTTCGTTCCGCAACACTTCTCCGACCCAGGTTGCTGATCAATCTCTCTAGCGATCACTCCAAGTGAAGAGCTTCACAAGGTTGTCATGTGAGGTTCCCCACTTGGGCCCATTATTATCCAAGGTCTTTTATTTCAGGCATCATTCACACTACTCACATTCTTTTTATAAATTATTTGTCGCCACACTTTTCTGTCCTGCCATACTTCTCTGGCTTCCTTCACGTCCATGCATTTTTTCATGCAAGCTCTCTTGTTTCTATGGCTTCTTATGTCTTTCCTGGTTAAGGTCTCATTCACACATTCTAACCATTCTTTCCGCGGTCTGCCGCTGGGCATACTGCCATTTACTTTACCTTTATACACTTGTTTCGTTAGACGTTCATCTTTCATTCTTTCAACATGTCTGAACCATCTTAACTGATTTCTTTCCCATGTGTCAACTATTGTCTCTTTTGCACCACATTCTTTCAGGATTATTTCGTTTCTCACTTTGTCTATCAGTGTCTACCCGCAAATTGTGCGCAGAGGTTTCATGCCAATCGCGTTAATTTTACTCTATCCTTTTCTTGACATGTCCACATCTTGCTACCGTATAGCACAGTCGGTACAAATAGAGAATTATGTATTGTCATTTTAGCTTTTTTTGATATATTTTTACTTCTGAGAATGGATCCTGCTCTACCGATAACCTTCTGACCCTCGTTTATGCGCCTATCTAACTCCCCATCTATATTCCCGTCGCTAGTGAATAAGCTACCTAGATATATGTATTTATCAACTTGTTCTAATCTCTCATCATTTATGACAATGTTGCACATCGTTTTCTCACCTTTTCCTTCAAACACTATGATTTTTTTTATTTGCGTCAATTTTGAGGCCCATGTTCTTCATGCTTGTATTTCGTTAGCTCAACATTCTTTGCAAGTCTTCGATTGATTCTGCTATAACAACCTTGTCATCCGCGAAAGCTAACCCACGTACCCTCACTGTCTCGAGATCTACACCTTCTTCGTCTAAGAGGGCCATTCTTAGACACATATCCATAAATATGATAAATAGCCATGAGGACATAATGCTTCCTTGTTTCACGTCTTGCATAATGTCGAACCAGTCGCTCAGTTTCCCACTAACCCTAATAATTGAAAAAATATTTACTTATAAACAAAATATTCAAAAAATTTTGAAGATGAAAATTTTTTTATGGGGATATAATTTTATCGAACTATATCAACTAAATGCGACCCCGTGTTTAAAATTTTTAATTTACAGGGCCGAGTAGTACTGTCAGTACTGTGACAAAAATTGTTAAAAATTTTGAATTTTTCTAATTCTTTTCTGTCATTCTCCCGGTATTTAATGAATCAACCTCAACTTTTTTTTAAACAATGCATTTCATTCAACTTTACGTAAACAATTTAATTCTCAAATAGAATAAAAATTGCAATAAAATTCTCATATCAAACGATTTTTTATAAAAATATAAAATCGACAAAAAAACATTTATTCTTATCTGATCCAGCTCTAAATTTTATCGACGATAGGCATTATTTAGGACTAGAATTCCACCAAATTGTATGACCCTGACTAAACTTGTTTTTCAGTTATCATAAAAAGAGTAATGTTTATACACACACACGTGCGGACATTTTTCAAAAACCTCATTTTTCAAGTTCTGAGATCAAATTATGACATGATATGTCAAAAAATGAAGTTTGAACATTTCCGTCGTTTCAAAGCTTTCTTCCTGTACAAGGACGCAATATTGAAATAATTAGTGCCAGAAGTAGAAGAAAGTATAAATTAATTATTCATTTTGAACTACTCACACCAAATTTTACCGTAGAAAAAATAATTATATTGGTAAGCATTTCCAATACCTGCTCTTTATTGTTTGTAGCTATTGTTATTAACAAAAACCCTCAATTAGGAAAGCACATTAAAAAAAAAATAATAATCTCTTGCACAAAATAAAACTTGTTACGCTCGTGACGTTTTCTCGTACGACGAGCCATTATTTATTCACGACCGTATAAACAATATATTTTCCCCAATCCCCGCGCCGGAACTTGCGACTTACACGTTCGTTCAGAAGAATCTGGTCTTTACTCGATTGGCGACGCCACAGCGAAGTAATGTGGCATTTATTCCTTTAGAGAACTAAGTAATGCCATGCGCATCCCCAATCTACCCCTTCTCGCTGAAACTGCGCACCGCAACTTAGATTCTTCTGAATGAACTTGGTCGCTCGTTCCGGCGCGGTGATGGCGGAAAACATCGTGTGCAACGAGCGGGATACGTCGATTACCAACTCGCATGATTTGCCACGCTCGCGTAGCAAACTTCCCTAGCGGACCGACTGAACGGAACGGATACGCTACAGCGTATCCTTATAGTATCCACATCGTATCCTGTCCATATCATGCAAGAAAAACTCATTAAAAAAGGAAGATGAACATTTAACTTGTTGAATTTCGGATTCTACGTGCAATTTCCCGTTAAAAGGTCACGGAGCAATTGTAATAGTTTTTCTTGCAACGTTAAAAACTTTAAAAAAATATTATACCTGTCATTATTGTGGGCTGAAGGCGACTTTAAACGCACCGTCGTTCAGTACTGCTATGTACTTACGCGATTATGGATGCGCTTGAAGTCGCCTTCAGCCCACGTCGATAGGTATTATATTTTTTTAAAGTTTTTAATGTTGCAAGAAAAACTATTGCAATCACTCCGTGACCTTCTAACGCAAAATTTCACGTAGAATCCGAATTTCAACAAGTTAAATGTTCATCTTGCTTTTTAAATGAGTTTTTCTTGCATGATACGGAAAGGATACGATGTGGGTACTATAAGGATACACTGTAGCCGTGTAGCGTATCCATTCCATTCATTCGGTCCGCCAGGGGAGCCTTTAGGTTTTAGTTTTCATTTGCATTACCTCGTCTGACCGTGTTATCGTGTGACCTCGTGTTATCGTCGTTCAGTACTGCTATGTACATACGCGATTATGGATGTGCTTGAAGTCGCCTTCAGCCCACGTTGTCGATAGGTATTATATTTTTTTTATGTTTTTAATGTTGCAAGAACAACTATTGCAATTACTACGTGACCTTCTAACACAAAATTTCACGTAGAATCCGAATTTCAACAGGTTAAATGTTCATCTTTCTTTTTTAATGAGTTTTTCTTGTATGATGCGGAAAGGATACGATGTGGATACTATAAGGATACGCTGTAGCGTATCCATTCCGTTCATTCAGTCCGCTAGGGTTCATGTTCATGCTTGTTGGTAATCGGCCATGGACATAGGAATAGGAGGGGACTAGGCATGTCGTAGCGGGGTCGAAATAAGGAGTGGGGCGATCTTCCATCTTGAATTGCTAAACCGTAATTGCGAGAGAAAGAGTAGACTGTTCTCCTTCTCTCACTTACTCCTCTTGCTTTTGCAAACCAACATGGTCGACACCCCCCCCCCCCCATTGTAACTTATAATCAATCCTCGCGTCAAAGTTAGGAAGCACGTGGCTAGTCCCCTCTCCTATTCGTATGTCCATTGTCATCGACGTTGTATCCCGCTTGTTGTACAATCTACTAAAGTAAAGTCTCCCTTATTTCAAGACGCCCCTATTTCAAGCTCTGTATACGATTATTTCAAATTGCGCAGTTCCTTCAACTCCCACCACGGTCCCTGTACACTCTCCTCCGCGTCAGTGGCTGACCAATGAAAAAAAAAGAGTACAGAGGGTCCAGAGACAGTGTGGCAACCTAGTGTCATTCTTGCTGATTGGCTCAGTTTTCTTATAGATATTTTGGTATATATAGATATACTACACTATAGAAAACCTTAACGTAAAATGGTGGCATCCTTTCGCAAAATGGCGGCATCCGGCTAGGTTGTCACACTGTCTCTGGACCCTCTGTAAAAAAAGAGGTCCGAAGAGCGCCCTCGTTGGTTTAAATTGAGTATTATATGATGACGTCATGGGACTGCAGACTTTTTCGAGAAAGCATTCTAAACTTAAAACTCACAAATGTACAAATTGTAATATTTCTCAAGTGTAGAATGTATTTTCTCAGTCACGTTCCATTTTTAGCCCTTTATCACTTACCTTTACCTTTAGAATATTTTCTCAAAAAACTCGTGTGCAGTTGCAGTCCTATATATGCTAACCTTTCTGACGGCTGACATTTCGACCAAGCCTAGCATTGTCGCGAAATATTTGAGTCGCTTTTTCATTCTAATATATTGATTTTTAGTTGGCAACTTGTACTATTTCCGATATGTTTGACATCTTTCACGTCGTATGTCAACAAAAACACTGGCCAACGGACCGCAACATTGTCAACTGCACAAATCGGGGCAAACGTTTCCAATTGGAATACATAATATTGCGCAATTTCCGCATGCTAGTGTCTTTGTCCCTATGCTGCTGGTGTTTTTCATGCAAGATTCGCAACCGTCTCTCGCCCTTTGAGCTGAGAAACTGCGTGGGCCAGCAGTACTAGGAATTTCGGGTGTATTTATGTGTTTTATTATTGATAGTATTTATTGATTTCGAATCGACCGCGGTTTTCGGCACATGCGCAGTTGAAAAAGTTGCTTAGAGCATGCGCAGCAATACAAGGCCAGGCAGCCAATCAACGTCGCTTGATAAAAAGAACCTGCCCACTCGCGGTAGAGGTGGGGGCCCCTCCAGCCTTGAAAATAACGAATCCTTACGTTTCAATGACGCGGAAATACGCGAGACTTCACTGTATTTCATAAATTTGCGCCTCCAGACAATTCGACTGAAATTTTTTCGTTAATAAATATAGTTATAAACAATAAGGAGCAGATATTAAAAATTCTAGTCAAGATATTTAATTACTTATACTGTTTACAGTCAAATTAACGTTGTAAAAAAAGATCATCACTAATAACTTGAAAATTGTGGCTTTTAGGGTAGCGTAGATTTATGAAAAATACATTGTTTATAAGGCCGTGAATAAATAATAACTCGTTGTACGAGAAAATATCACGAAAGTAAAAAGTTTCATCTTTTGTGTCAAATATTAATTTAAAAAATTCAAAAAAATCAATTCTACCCTTCGAGGGTTTTTTTTTATAACAATTGCTATAAACAATGAAGCAAGAGAGTTTATAAAAAATAATCAAAATTATTAATGGTATAGATGTAGATTGTGTAACAGTTTTATGAAAAATTATGACAATGGTTGGCCTGAATGATTTTTTATTAAGAAATGAAAAGTCAAGACGATTTCCTCTTAAAAATATAAATTCTTTAACAACAATTCGTGGAGAGAAGTTTTCATTCCATTGTAAGATTACTTTTTGCTTTTTCAAGAGATCATAACCTCGATATAGACAATATGTACAAGTTTTAATTTTAACTGAGCTATATATATTCTGAAGACCAACTGGGCAAATATTTCAATTTTGTTAAATAATAATATATTTGTAACGTTGTAAATTCCAATCGGTTCCCCTGCCGATGAAACGGCACAGAAAAGGCACTGACGAACGGCACTGGGCCGCCTGTGCCGTTTCAGTGACTGTTTGTGCTGATTTCGGCACCTAAACGGCACTCACAGTGATGCGACGGTCAGCTAATGGTCCTATTGTATTCGTCACGTACCGGGCGGGCAGAGTGGTCTACAGTAGTTGGCCGCCACCAACCCGAATCCCTTTTTAAAATTTTCTTCAAATTATTAACACTTTTTTAATTTACGAATTTTCTCATTATATATATTTTATACTTATAAATTATATAATAATATACTATTCTGAAGTTGAATTCGAAAATGTTGTCTGTTTTGGCGTATCTCATTCCATTCACGAGATACATTATGTTCATTCGAATTTTTAACTTTTCAAAAAAAAAAGTTAGATATCTGAAATTATCGAAACCCGTAGATTCTGAATTTCTAATACTTGGTAGCCTATTCGCAGGTATAAAGGGAACTTCTGCAGGCATT
>CAKNYM010051678.1:330272-360914 GCA_932195095.1 Andricus curvator | reverse complement strand
CTAGCGCCCTGGCAATCTAGTTCTAAAACAGCGCATGCTGTCACACCCGCGTACACTAGCGCATGAGTGGTGGTGTCGTGGCTCGGGTGTCACCAGTTGCGCATGCAGCGTGCTCGAGATGCCCGCCCCTGGACACCGCTGCGCATGGGCCATTGCTTTTCTCTCCCCGATGGGAGAGAACCTTTCCGTTCGTTTCAGATTATATACCACTGGGTAATACAAAATCCCAACACTAGTTCGTGACCGTATATACAAGGCTGCTGAAGCAAGTATGGTGTCAACGTAGAACAGCCATTGGCTGTTCCGAAAGAAGAAGAAGTATGATGATCATGTGTTATACCTGGTTGTACTGTTATTCTGGGCTGGGTTCTTCTGTGTTTACTGAATTAGTGACAGTGATTCAGTAAATTTAGTTAAGTCTTACGCTTTCAACATTCCTCGCACTCCTTCGTTGTTCAGCCATATATACAATATATAGAAAACAATTTTGGCAAAAGTGTTGGGTTGGGAGAAAGATCCATTTCCGTGTTTCGTTGGTAAAATGATTGCACATACCGAACGTTTGCCAAACACGAGGGGAACGTGAGCCAAAACGTGACATGTTGTGAAGAAAGAAGATTAGTAATATTTGGATCTTTCGAAAATCCTTTTAGACGTTAGGCGGCGTCAGAGAAGAATGAATGACGAAAGAGAAAACCGTGTTTTGGATGCAGAACAGTGGAGGTTAGAAGCCCAGGCTGTCATCGATGACGTGAAAAACCACGTGCGTAGTTTCACTATCTCCGAAAAGATCCCGAGTACGAACCGGTGTATTTATTTGAACCTAACGACTCTTGAAGACCTAAAATTCTGTATAGAACTTTCTGGAAACGGATTTTCCATAATTGGCAGACAGCATGACGATAAGTCGGACAAAGGGGACGAGTATTTCGAAACCCCCTACAGTTTGCTCAATTTTGTCAGCCCACAATACAGACATTCCTTTGCAAATTCCTTACGTGACAAGCTAAATCAGCTGAGTGGAAATCAACAACAAGAACTTTGACCTTTGATGTAACATTCTAACTCTAAGTTCGATATTGGCTTTATTTAATTGGTCTAGTTATTTATGGTTCATGTACTTGCGTTCGTGGAAGAAGAATGCCGTACTTTTTATTTATGACGAAATAAGTTATTCTTGCATTTCCTGTCTAGTTTTACATATTTTTTAGTTTCTTTTCCTTTATTATTTTATAACAAATATGTTAGTCTTCAACGACCTGCTTAATATGTAAGATGTATGATTAGATGGATGGTCACTTAGTTGAAAATGACGATTTCTAATCATTAAATTTGAAATTACAATGATTTTCATTTTTGTTAGGAATTATTAGTAAACCAATTATATTCATTACTCAGTCTGTTTTTAATTTCTATAATTGCAGCTGTGATTTATCAATTTTAATGTCGATGTAAATGTGTTAACCATTTGAAACTTCGAGAACATTTGATAATAAAAAAATATGTATATATAAATTGTATCTACGAAGTTTCTTTTATCAAATAATTTATTTTTCTCTGTAAAAGACGACCCCATTGAAATCGATTGGTTGTAAATTTTGAATGCGATATCTGGGTGAAAACTAATGCACAGTGTTTTCGTTGAATTGCTTGCCATTGTATTTTATTGACGATAGTTTCGAATTGTCAATCGTAGTTTATTGCAAATTTTCGAGTGACAGTAATTGCATCCAATTGTTTTGAATTTTCATATCTGACTTTCTATAATGCCAACAAATTTTTTTATTATTCAGGTTTCTAAATTAATAACTGTTCATTCCGTGTAAATAAACTAAAGACATTTGTCCGAATGGAAAAAACCATCAGAATTAAAAACAGTATTTTTACATGTGGTTGAAGTTTCGTGCGAATAATGAAAGAGATACATTTTTTATTACAATTCTTCGTTTTTATGTAATAATTTGATTAGGCATCCTAAATAGAGTATAACAATACAAAAAAAAATAGTTTTACAAAGTCAAAAACGTAACAGAAATAAAATGTTATATTCTCAAAGCAAAGATATTACGTTCCAACATAGCAAAAATTGTTTTATACTTCCCAATTTAAAGCAAAGATCACATTCGCACATGAATATTCGCAGCCAGGAATATTACTACGAAACCTCTGATAAAAAGAGCTTTCTGAACTTTTGAGCGGAAGGACCGAAAAAAAATTAAATACTGCGAAGAGGTTACGAAGCAATGTAAAAAATTATTTTGCTTCGCATTTAGAAACATAGACCACATTCCTACATAAATATATTATAAGACCAGGATAACGAAAAGAACGCATTTCAAAATTATGAGCGGAAGGACCCGAAGAAAAATTAAATACTGCGAAGAAGTTACGATGCAGCGTAGAAAAAATATTTTGCTTCCCATTTAAAAAATATATATAAACATTCGCAACTGAATATTCTCAGCTCAGAATAACCAAAAAAGCTCTAATCAAAATCTCATTTAAAAGTTTTTAGCGGAAGGATCTCAAAAAAATTAAATCTGTGAAGAGGTTAACACTGCTTCGTAATTATGTAGCAGCGTGGAAAAACGATTTTTCTTCTCATTTTAAAACATACTATAAAAAATTAACTATTAAAAATTAAATACTGGAAGAGGTTGCAAATGAAAATTTGTTTTGCTCATTCGTATTTCAAAACATATACCACGTTCGCACGTATGAATATTCTTAGCTCCGGATCCGGATAACCAGAAAAACTCTAATAAACTCATTAACAATTTTTGAGTGGACGGCCATGAACAACTAATAAATACTGCCAAGATTTTGATTAGACCTTTTTTGGTTATCCGGGGCTGAGAATAATATTCATTTGCGAATGTGGTCTTTGTTTTTAAATGCGAAGCAAATTCGTAACCTCTTCGCGGTAATAAATCATGTAAGGTCCTTCCGCTCAAAATTTTAGAATGAGCTTTTTATTTGAGCTTTAATAGTACTCCCGAACCAAAAATATTAATGTCCGAATGTGGCCTATGATTTTAAATGAGAAGCAAAAGAGTTTTTCTACGTTGCTTCGTAACCTCTAATTCGCAGTGTTTAATTTTTTCAGGTCCATCCGCTCAAAATTTAAAAATGAGCTTCTTATTAGAGATTTTTTGGTTATCCTCGGCTATAAAGAATATTCGCTATTAGCTGCTCCGAGATGCTTTTGTTTTTATTCCTGATTTTTTTTTAATTAGATTGTTTCATTATTTAAAACTTATAAGCACACAAGTGTAGAAAGAAAATAATAATGTTCAATGTATAATATATTAAATTATTTGAAATAAATTTTAAATCTTTGAAATTGTACAACAAAATGTAATCGTTAATTGGAAACTAATATTTTTTAAATAAATGTGTTTGACGTTTTACTCATAGTCCAGGCATCTGGTACTTTTTCATCGTATTAAGTAGGTAAAGCGCGTTTTTTTTTTTGCTATAACGTTTTATTGAGATGCCCTGATGCAGATTCCAAATTTTCTAGAACTGACTATATGTCGCGTTGCGGAAATATTTGTGAAAAACTTCGAAAACTCGTGTTTGCGTAGACTGACCCGCCCTATTAAATTTTTAGAGAAAAATGTTTAACAGAAAAATTAAACTAGCCGAGTTATGACTCTTCAAAGAACCCTGATTTTTTTCAAAAAAGAGGCTGAAAACCACAATTCTGAAGTTTGTACCTGTATTTTGGAATCTTTTAAATTTACGAAAAATGTCCTGGATTTTAATTGAAGTAGACGCAATTTCGAGTAATTCTGAAAAAACAACAATGAACTAGCCCCAGTAGATAATTAGTTATGACTTCTCAAAATTCACCTCTTTTAACCTTTTTTTTCAGGGCAAATTACTCGTGTGTAGTTTTTTAAAATACTTCTTCTATGAGTAGAGCTACGTTAATGATGCCAGAGAAAAAGTTGTAGTGCGTGAAATTATGTATAAATAAAAAAATTAAAATCTTCTAGCCTACATAGGTTTATAAGGTTTATAAGTTTTTCATTTTTTCTATGACTTAAAATACTTAGAATGAAGAAAAAGCTTGAACTTTTTTGACTTCTGATATTCGTTTCAGTAAAAATAATTCAATTGTAGAAATAATTTACAATTAAAATGTTTAATTTCACTAGTTTATTACATAAAGAAATCAGAATGATTTCAAATATTATAAAATACGTATGACTTTCCCCTTTTTAAACTTTCAACATTAAACTATTTCAAACTGGCCTCGTTTAAAATTAAACAACTTTGAAATAAAATCATTTAAAATAGAATAATCTCATATCGAAAAATTTAAAATGTTCTTGTTTCATTTTAAAATCTTTCAAAATTTCAACTGTTTAATATTGAGAATTTCTTAATATTAATTGGTAAAAAGTCACATTTATAGCTTTTAAACGAATTTAAGAAATTTGGATAAGTCAGAGAATTTAGAGGAATTCAGAAGGTTTCAAATAAGTTGAAACAATTCAACAGAATTCGACGGAGTTTAAAAGTATTCCAAGAAATTTAAAAGAATGAAAAATAATACATAGAATTTAAGGAATGTAAAAGAATTCAAACGACTGAAACACTAAAAATTACTAATTTAATATTGACATATATTTGCAATTTTACTATTTCACTACATAACTTTAAATTGAAATCCTGCACAATTGAAAAATTCCAAAAAAGCATTAAAAACTGAAAGTTTTTGAGGTAGCTTTCCAATTTCCCAAGTCCCTTTCCACGTACATTAATCTGTGAAAACACTTTTGCATGCAAAGTAAAACCATGCCTCTCAAATTATTTTATTCCAATCTCATCTCGCCTCTGAATATCATTTTTTTTAAACGTATTTATTTCTTTTTGGATTTGAACAAATTTTCGGGCGATGCATGAAAATTGAAAAAACAAATTTTGGACCACCTTCGTCCACGTGGACTTTGGATCGACCCCTTCGGCCCCCCTCATGGACAATCGTGGACTTTTGCCATACCCCCCCCCCCCAAACTGTCCACGTTGTATATGGGTGACCCCAAATGAATTTAGGTGATTTCAAGTGACTTCACATGAATTCACGTGACTTCATGTGAATTCAAATGACTTCAGATATTTCAGGAGATTTCAAGGGACTTCAATTGAATTCAAGTGACTTGAAGTGAATTCAAGTGACTTCAGATATTTCAGGAGATTTCATTACAAGTGTACACCTGACTTAATTCACGAGTTGTGAACCCCTCGATTCTCATCCTATAATGAGAAGGTAATAGATTTGTGTAAAATTTGACCCCCCCCCCCCCCCGTTTTTGTCAAATGTCCACGTTTTGAGTTCCCCTGAACCCAAAAAACAGGTTTTTACAAAATGTCTGTCTGTCTGCCTGTTAGTCTGTCTGTAGATTTTTAGTTTGTTAGCACGATAACTTTCGAACAAATTACAGATTGGATTGGCCTTTGGTATACTCTTCAAGTGTCCTAAAATGAAGGTCAAGTTCGTTAGCCAGCTATTTTGGATACAAACTCAAAATGTAAGCACATTTTGAAAATTTTCGAGTCCACTTTTTTTTTAAATTTGTAAATTCTATGTTGGGTTATTAGTAGTACTCAAAGAGAGGAACAAAATATGCTAATGACTTTTTCTGATAAAAAAAAAATTACCGGAGTTATAGCAAGTTTGAGCGCGCCTAGGGCGCGCGAATGTTGAATCTCGCGCTTCGCGCTTGATACTGTATTTACCTCGCGCTACGCGCTCGGTCTTTGTATTTCTCCCATGGGGGAAACAAATGTGCACATTTGCGCACAGATCTTTTAAAATTCTCTTTTGTTAAAGCTCCTTCGGCTTTAACGAATACATTCTCATCACGTACCTCGTGCTTCGCACTGGATTTTGTCCAAAACGCGAAATTTTCTACATTATATGTTCAACATTATTATATCAAATGTATATTACATTTATTTCTGTACGTCGGCCTGTGACTGCTTATTTAGAAATTGAAAAATAAAGTACGAATTGTATTTATCATGCTACTTTAATATTTTTTCCTGATTTTGCATTTAATTTTATCCTCAGCTACCGTGAAAATTTTATCTCATTTCAATAAATGTATATTATTACAATTCATAATATGCATTGATATTAAAAACAGACGTATTTTCCTTGTCTTGTTTTTATAATTGAAAAAAGTGCGCATCCTATAAAAAAAATGTGTTATTATGCATTTTATTGCAGCTTGTGTCGTTTGTCCAAAAATTTAATTTATTTTATTCTTAAATCAGTTTTTTACAAATGAAACAAAAACTACGCGTCCCATCAAAAAGTGAGCAATAACAAATTTGTAGATCTCGAAGAGAGATCGAAGCGCGAGATGAAAATATGATCGAGCGCGAAGCGCGAGATCCAAAAGCCGCGCGCACTGGGCGTGCTCAAACTTGCGAGACGCGCGCGATGAGAATGTGCCCGCGAGGTGGGCAGATTCTTTTGTTAAGTGACTGAACTCTATTTAAAATTGGAATCAATAATCTTGTTTTATATTTTTATACTATTAATTGGCAATGAAATGTTTTCTGCGCGCTTTAGTAGCGCGCACATAATAATGCTAGTGTATAAATAAATCGTACAACTCCATTTTTAATGCTTTATTTCTTATTTCTATCATTTAAATCTGCCAATTGGCGATCACACGTCTTGGCGATGATTGCATGGGCCTTTTACAATATATTGCAATTTTACATTTCAAAATATCATATTAAAATCAACTGATTTCCATTGTCGAACTTTTTATACAGGGATTATTCTTACCTCACTCTTAGGGTTTACAAATTTATGCAAGAAATATAGTGTAATATATTTTATTTATTTATTTGGAGAAAACATAATGATTTTAGGACACTCACAACTTTTCAGTAGTTCCCAATATTATGACTTATTTATGGACATCGTAAAATAATTAGGATTAGTCACAATGACGTATAATTAAGTAAGAAGTAGAACCATATATCTTTCAAGTAGTAACAGTAAACCCTAATTACGTCTGCGAACTGCAGTTGAGAATTTCGAAAAATGCTTACCTGTCAGCCAACATAAATCAGGACCCTTATTACAAATTTGTCTGAATTCGTTGTTTTTAACTAATAAATGCAACATGATGTTCAATCAAATTGAATATAGGAGATTTTCTCGAGAAGTATTAATTCCGTATTAAATTTGACTAAAGGAAACAACATAATCAAATAACCAATCTGCCTAAAGTTAGTATTATATCATAAAAATTGAAAAATTAAACAGGACAGGTAGGTAGTAGGCCCAAGAGGATGTAGCTACACCCCTGTGTTTACAAGCACTCGATCGTGTTCGACACAAGCCGAAAATGGCCGAAGTTGCCGCCTCGAATGTAGCAGAAGGCAGGCTGGGGCTGGCAGGCAGAACTCAGAAGTCACCATAAACTCCCCAGGAGTTAGACATTCCCAGAAGTTGTTCGACGAATATCGTGGTCAGGGCGACAGATCCACTCTTCAGTTTCTTCCTCTCAACCTGCCTAACCAATATCAAAAACTTTTCACAAAAACTCAAATCATTCTCGCCTCTGAAATCTCGTGTCTCGAACTCACAACACTTAAAATATTTCACGACGGCGGGACGGTGTGCCTCGCACGATTTCTCTACAAAACCACACATAAGTACAAGCAATAGTAATTATGGATATTTTCTGATAACTGAATATAGTGCTGACGAAGAAATGACGATGACACGCCCGCGAGGCGAGCGACGACGGCGATGATCGATGATCTGCGAGAGCAGCTGAGTTTTCTGCTTGGCAAAACGAGTGACACTTGACAGGACTCATTCCTGTTATTCTTCGAGTGGACTACTTACTATTAATTGAGTTTAGTTATTTAATTCACTCACGGAAGTTCAATTTTAATGCAACATTCAGTGCAAGCTTGGATTACGCAGAGTGCAAGTGGAGTGATATTAAATGATAAATGATTTATGACTAAAATGAATCGAGTGCAACGACTAATCATGATCGTGAATCGTGTGCATGAGTGAGTGATACATCGTCCACTGTCTTCTTGAATGTGTAAAAGTGAGAGAGCAACGAGGTGGGCCACTCGCCGATTTCGTTGTCGACGACGGCGACGTCGAGAGCGACCCGGAATCCTCCCAAGGAAGAGAACGACGTAGTTTGAAATCAGCATCACCAGGAACACGCCTCGGTCTTTGACAGGTCAGTGACTCGCATAGTTTTGTGCCTGTCTTTTTTCTTTTCATTCCTTTCTTTCTCCTCTCGCATTCCCTTTTTTCACTCTGAGTCAAGGTTAGTTGTAGCAATTTTGCGAATTGCGATCCACCAATGACCAAGGGAAAGTACAAAGGACTAGAAAGGACTATAATAGATACATACCCACGTATCCGCTTTTCTCTCGGCCTTTTCTTCCTTCAGTGTGGAACTGGGGAGGAGAAACTAGCAATAAATAGAGCGACCTATTTTTTTTAGTAGTAGAGTTTTTAATTCGAATTTGTTTTAATTTATATTTGAATTACGATTTACAAAATAAAATTAAAGCGAATTATATACTGGGTTGAGAATGTGAATTTCACGTTTTGTGAACCTAGCTATTATTGCGTTCGTATCTATTTATTTGGGATGAATAACATTACGAAAAACAATGTGATAAAATTGTGCGAAAATGCCTTGATGCTTGAAAATTTTTGTAATTAAAAATCATTTGGTAAAAGTTTGTAGGTATATCATAGTCATAAAAACCCAGGATAAAACGTTTTATTAAATTTAAAATATTTATAAATCTATGAATTTAAGGAAGAAGAAAATTCGAATTTATATTTAAAATAATAAGTGCTGTTCAGTGTTTTATTTACGTACAGTTTTCATTTATTTGTTTATTTAAGATTGTTTTGAAGGCTTGAGATCGAGTTGAGGTACTTCTTCATGGAAATCGATTCCAAATTGGATTTGCATGAAGCTTTAGAAATTTGATTTGTTGTGTTTTTATTTATTCTATTTTATTTTAATATTAGAATTATAAAAAATGGTTGAATCTCTTGCTTTTAAAGTTTTCAACATTTAAAGCGTTCAATATTCATTTTTTAAGTGAATTTTTATTTGGAAGCATATTGATCCTTGAAAAGGAAAAAAAATCGAAGTCTCCACCTTCCCAAGCCTTTAAAATTGCAAATTTTGTGACGAATCTAACGTCTATAATTTGTTAATGACTCCACAAGTCGTTTAAAAGTCATTAAACGCGAAGAAAACCCCGTTGTCTTATTTCAATTGTTGTATGATCACGTTTTTAAATGTTTTATAATGGCAATTAAAGTCAAAAATAGGCTAAGTACGTAATTATTGTCAGAGTTGATAAAGAAATTGTTTATCTGGAGTGATCATTAACGTGCTTTTTTCTTCTAATCTTTATGACAATTAATAGATAGTGAAAACAGAAAAAAGTTTACTATTCGCACCCTTTCCTAGAAAGTTAGGTAAACCTATTACAAATTATTTATAAAAAATATAACCCCTTCCGAATTATTATTTGAATTTTGCACATTTTTTTCAAAACACTTTTTTATGTAGTCAAATAATTAAATGAATTTAATTGGAAACGAAAAAATACTGTTATGACTATTACTAAGAACTTAAAATCTTCGAAAGTCTATCCCAATCATATCTAATTGGAAGAGAAAGCGACAGATCAATAAACTACAGACAAATAATTTTAATAAATTGTCCATAGGAAAGTTTATCTTCTAAACGAACATTAGTGTCATTTCGAAGCATATTCATTTTCAATCTTTAAATCTCCATTGTTTATTAAGAACTCAAGTTCGCAAAACTCCTTCCCTTGTAAATTATTAACAAAAAGTTTCTAGTTTGATTATTTATTCTATTTGAAAATAAAATAGTACTTTCATCTAAAAATCGGCAAACTTATAAAAAAATGATAAAAATTAGAACCCCCAATAGGACCGTTGCCCCTCACATCTCTTTCTCTCTTCCTCTCTTTCTCTTTAGAGTGCATCGACACTGAAAGTAATAAGAATAGCTCGAAGAATAGCTTAAAGTGGATTTTTAAACTTTAGCAGGCTGTTGACTTTCTATTGGAAAGAAATTTAATTGATCTTTATGTTCCACCAAACTATTACATACAAATATTTATAAGGAAAAGAGGCCATACTTAAGTTATGTAAAGTGTTTTTTTCTGAAATTTTGGACCAAGTAATAATAGTAAAGTCAACTCAAAGTCGACTCTCTAAAAATAAAATGTAAAAAATAAACTTTTGAGTTTTAGTAAGTCGCAGACTTGAAAAAGTCTTGCGTACGAATTTTTTTCGCCGCGTACCTCCCGTGTAAGGCAGCATAGAAAACTGTGCATAATTTCAGTACGGTGTCGAAATAAATTTTTCTTCAACATCATAAAAATGTCTTACCGATAAGAAAAAACCTTATCTTCTGATAATTTCTACGAAATCGATTGATCCACAAGTTGCGACTAGATAAGATATGAAAGCACGTTTATAGGATTTATACTTGGCTTAGACTCAAGAACAACCTGTTCAAGAAAAAGTAGTTTAAGAATCTTTGAATGCTTAAGTTCATTCTCTAGTATACAATCTAGAAACGTTCGAGAAGTAAATTCCCGCTGTATCTTTGTACATAATAGTGACCAGTGGCGTGAGTTATCATCTCGGATAATTAGAATCGCACTCTCCACGTGCAAGTTACACTGAGAAGAAATATCGAGAGGCGTGGTTAACATTTTCTATCACAGGGCTCGGCGCGTACGACCTTTTCCGACTTTTTTGAAAAAATGCGACTTCTTGTGACTGGCCGAAAAATGCAACTAATAATTTTCCGTTTTTCTCAGATGTTCGCTCTACTTAGTTTAAATTTTAATCACAATAAAGCTTTTAAAATTGAAATTTAAAATTAGAAAAAATTGTAGCTTTTTAATTGAGGACATTAAAAATGGAAAATTCGAAATTTTTAATTTATAGCATTTGAAATTGAACAGTTTCTAATTGCGTCAATCCGTATTCAAAGACGTAAGTTTTTCAGATTGCAGGCCTTAACAGGTAGACATTTTTAAGTCGAAAATGGTTCAGATCGATTAATTTCATATTTAAATTATACACTCTTAAATGTAAAGACTGGATTGTTTAGTAATTTCAAGTTTAGAGTGTTGAAAATAAATGTTCCTAAAGTTCAAAATTAATTAAAATTATAAACTTCTCTTTGAAAATAATCTATGTTGACAAGTTTAAGTGTTCAGAAAGCCATATTTTATACTCAGATTTGCAATCCTAGCAGCTGAATGACTATTGTTAAAAATTGTTTTACCTTCAAAGTTTATTTTAATTTTGCAAAGAATATTTGAAAGTCAATAAGAATTATGTACTCTATATTACTAAACGAAAAAAAGTAATTATTTTAGTCATTCAGTGCCTGCTACTGCTTTTTTTATCATTATCTTTAAAATTTTGATGTTAATTTTTGTGGACTTTTGTTGAAATTCCATCAGACCTTTTTTTGTAATTTTATGTGACTAATGCGAATTTTTTTAGCTATATACTCGATCCGAGCCCTGTATTTGGATTTTACTTTATTTCGTACCACGATTGTCTATTTTTTTGGTTCTCTAAACTACACTATTTTCAAAATACACATTTTTACGTTTACCATTTTGAAAAGGTTTAAAGGTCGAAAATAGTTTCAAATTTTGAATTGCATACTTGAAAAGAAGATTTCAAGTGCGGTTTTTTTTCTGTGTAATAGGAGCTATATTGGAAATATTAGATCTTTAGTTTATATAAATTATTTCTGGACTTCTGAGATATTAGTTCTGAAGTTCGCAGATATGAGTTCTTGAGTTCTCTGATACTGCTTATCGTTCATAACGAGGAAGACGTCCAACATATCTAACTATAAACAAACTTATTTCTTTCAAGGTTCAGCAGAAACCTGAGGGCAAATGCAAAGTTTTCACCCGAGATCATCTCGAGAAAAAAAGGAATGGCTAGCTTGATGGTGGGTTCGTCAAGCAAAAACAGCTCTCGAAGTGCTTCACCTAATAGAGGAAACGCTCCTGGATCTCAAAACCAGCAACAGCAACAATCACCAACCATCGTGGATCACACGCCAAAAACACGGAATGCTGCGGTGTGAGTTTTTCAGTTTCTTATTCTTAACATCTTTTAAAATCGAGGTGTTTCAAATTCTAACGCATTTATAGTTTGCTTCAATTTAGGAAAATATGTCCAAAATATAGAAGATCTTTTAAAGTATATCCAGAGACGGGTTTATAGGCCGCCCAAGGCCAAAATAAAATCTGCCACCCTTTTTGAGTTTTCATTACTAATTTTTCTCGATTGCAGAGTTGAAAAGCGAAAAAAAAGATAATAAAAGTGAAAGGAAACTTGTTTTGTAATAATAATATAAAAATGTTAAGCCGCCATACCATCTATAACACTTTTCCGCCCTTTTTCAATTTTCAGTACTATTTTTTGTTTTCAATTGCAGAGTTGAAAAGTGAAAGAAAGATAATACAAGTGAAAGTAGGCATGTTATGTGATGCTTAACCGCCGCAACGTGCCGCCCCTAAAGTTGCCGCACTTCTTCAATTTTCAGTACTGGTTTTTTCCATTACAGAGATTAAAAGCGAAAAAAAGACAATATAAGTGAAAGCAAACTTGTTTTGTAATAATATTATTTAAAAAATGTTAATCGGCCGTGCCTCCCCCAAAAATTTGGCGCCCTAGGCTAGGCCAAGGCCTTTTTGGCCTCTGATGTAAACTGTAAATACGTCAATGATTATACCCTTCCAAATGCTTTTCTATTTTTAATCAATGAAAATTTTTGATAACAAAAACGCGTTGTAATTTGGATCCTTTTTAAATAAAAATATGAATGGAACTAAATTATTTTTGAGACGAGAAATGTTTTGTTCAAGCACTTTTTTCCTTTAATTATCAGTTTGGAAATACTTTGAAAAAGTATAGCAGTATTTTAATGAGGCTTTAAAAATTCTTGACGAGTCTTCTTGTTGAAACGGCACTTTGCTCTTTGAACAATAATTTTCTTATCACCCTCTCAATACAATAAACAAAGAAGTTTCGTAAAAAATGTGTTAATTATGACTGGGAAGAAAGCATTGTGCTTTGAAACGTTATCTCTTACGTTTAGTACTAATAAAATGGATACTTTATTTTAATAATCTTATCCTTCCGTTGTGTAGTAGAAGCTTTTATAAAATTACAACTCTTTGTAGAATATGCTAATCCAAGCATCGTGATGCGACCCTCCTTTGTCGAAGGATATACATAGATATCATTCATAGACCAAGTGATGCTTGAATGATGCTCTATGTCTCCTGCGATTACCGATTTATCAGCACAATTAATAAAGACATATCAAGTAGTAGTTTTAGTAGTACTACTGCAAATATCACGTCGAGGACACTCGTTTGTATGTTTTTATTTTCTACTTAGCACACTCTTTTTACCGGAGCTCTTTAACTCTGAAATTCCGATAAACACGTGACCTTGACATTCTTTTGGTATTTATTGCTCAAATATTTTTAGATGCGCTACTTTTCATTGGAGAGAGAAGGAAAAAAGTTTATAATTTTTTTGTACTATTTTTATAATTCTATTTCACTTCGGATACTTTAGATTTTTAGAATTTTATTGCTTTTGCAAATTGCGGATTTAAAATTCGATTGGGTAATTGGGTCTGATCCTGATTTTATACAATATTAAAAAGGTTTCTTCAGTATTGTACAAGTCTAATTTTGTGATCACTTCAAATAAAAAATTATTCCATGTTGAGCGCTTTAAAGTCTAAATTTGTCATTTTTTAGATGATCAAATTCATTAATTTTCAGTTTTAAACGCTAGTATTGAAATTATTCAAGTTTGTAGGTTTGAAGATATAATTTGTGCAATTTTGATGGCTTCCACCTAAGTGTACCATTTGTAATGTTCTTTTGAAGGCTTTTAATTCAAAATTGTTTCATTACTGACGCTTTTTACTTCAAGCGCTTCAAGCTGATAATTTTGCAAATACAAGGTGTCTAATAGGGTGGAACGAACAAGAAAATTTTGAGTTAGGGTTGGTGGGGGGGGGGCTCAAAAGTTGCCATTACCCTTCAATAAGAACCCCCGAAACGTTTTTTTGATCAACCGATATCTCCATACAGTCGGACGTCACACAATGGGCGAAGCCACCTCGAATTTTGGCAAAAATGTAAAAAGTGCACATATTAAGCTAAAAATTGTGACTCCGGCGTTTTTGAGGTCTCTGATTACAAATCTGGAGTTCAAATTTTTTAATGAAAAATAGTGGGCTCAATACGGCGACAAAAATGTAAAAAACTCGACGGATTTGGCTAAAAATAGTTACTCGGCTGTTTTTGAGGTCGCTGATTACGAATCTGGTGTCAACATTTTTTTATTCAAAATGCCAGACCCAATATGGCGGCGAAATCATTTTTTAAACGGATTTGGCTAAAAATGGTCACTCGGCTGGTTTTCGGAGTAGCTGATTCCGAAGCTGGCGTAAAAAATTTTCAATTCAAAATGGCAGACCCAATATGACGGCAAAAAATCAGAAATTTTGATGGATTTCGCTAAAAATGGTTATTTGATGGTTTTTGGGGTCGTTGATTACGGATCCTCATTTAAAATTTCGGTATTAAATTTGTGAAGAGAAAAATTTATCATTGCATTAAAACGCCTGCAATTTGGCTACAATAATGTTATTGTGTTTGGTTCATTATAGCGTGTCCTCTCGCGACACTATAATCAGGGTACTGGATTATTGCAATATATTGCACGAAACACGATAACATTACTGACACCAAATTGCAGGCATTTTAGTGCGATGATAGATTTATCTCCTTACAAATGTAATACCGCAATTCTAAATTTTAGACTTCGGAGTCGTAATCAGCGATCCCAGAATGCCCCGAATAACCATTTTAAGCCAAATAAGTTTAAATAATTCAATTCTCGCTGCCACATTGGAGTGGAAAATTGGCTAACTTCAATACGTTTTGTGTAAAACGATTTTTTCGAATTTTTTCAGTCCGAATACAGACTTGATTGAAAACAGGAATAGGCCCTAACTACCTAAAAAAGCTGTAATTCTTGTAATGCGTGTTCGAACACCCTTAAATAAAACTATTGCCACTTTTTTCAGCACCAAAGTACCAATCAAATTCCAATCTAAAATCTAAAATCTTATTTTCTACAAAAAGCCACTTTTATAAGGTTTTTTTCACTTATCTTTTTACGTTGCGATCAGAAACGATATTTCTTAAAATTATTATCGTTTATTTATATAGAAACATATACTTTGCTTCTTTTTATAGGCCTTTTAGCGAAAAGTCGGTTGTTACACTTTGACACCGTCACACTAAATCTTTATTTTCTCGGAACAGAAATTTGAACCTCCAAATTCTTGAATGATTTACTCGCAACTCGTTAAATTTTTCTAATCAAATTCATTTTCTCCGAATTTAGTAATTCAGTATCTCAGGAGTGTAAGTTTTTATTGTTTGTCTTTTTTGTTCAAACTGAAAATTGCACTTTTTATCGTGATCCGTAACTGAGCTTGTTCAAGTTTTAGGTTCCTGTCACTTTGAGATTGTAAACTTCCTCATTCTATTTGCGGGAACTGTACCATTTTTTTTATCACACTTCTTTCCCCCGAATTCAGAAACACTTTAGCTCGGTAGTAAACTTTTTTATCTTTAAATGGTGATTTCGATTTTACAGAATGTTGTTTCGCTCTCCTGAAAAAAGCCCATTTTTTTGGTTATCTAGTTCTGTACTGCAACCCTTCAAATATTGACTCCAGATTCGTAATCAGCAACCGAAAAACGCCGAGTAACCATTTTTAGCCAAATTTGTCAATTTTTTGAATTTTCACCACCATATTGGGTCGTGCTGAAATGAAAAGTAAAAAGGTTTTGATAGGTATGTTACTACTTTCAGTTTTTTTGATCAGGGAATATCACGAAGTGTTGAAGGTTTCATCCAAATATTAAAAAAAAATTATTAACAGATTTTAATATACCTTGAACCTGTGATTGTAAATTAAATAAAACATTTTAAAACATAAAACACCACCACCATTTAGTACTTAGATACGCCAGTTTGTTAATATTTAAAAGTTTATTTTATTAATTCGGAGGCTTTCAATGTCAAGTTTTATAATTGTTGAAGATTTCAGTTTCTAGCGCTATTAAATTGAAATTTTCTGCGTTATACAATTTTTATTTCAAATCATTGTATAATTTTGAACCCTTTAAATTTAAAAACATTCCGGTTTGACGTTTTAATTTAAATTTGTTTAATTCCAAGCACAATATAGGACAGAATACACATTGCTGTATAGAACTTACCAGAACAAATTAGTGAAAGTGAAAACACCGCAGGAATTTATGAAGAAGCTCAAACAGTATTTTTAGTGACGACATAAGTTGACTATAGTTTTAAGTAACAGTATATAGTAATACGGTGTACATTATACAACACATTAAGGTTTGTTTACTTTTAAGGAACTACAAATTCTTTACGAGTCTACGAAATTAAAAGTTAAATGAAGCGAAGCAAACGTATAATAAGGTACTAAAATAGTAAAACTAATCATCAGGATTATCCTGTTTTTGGGTTAAAAATACATCAACAAAAAAATACTCTCCCATTTTGAAGGCCTTGAAATCAAAATTTTTTGACTTTAGAATACTTTCAAATTAAAAGTTAGTTGTATTTAAAATTTCACACTATTATTTATTTTAAATTCTTAAACTTTTCAATACTTTTCAATATGTACAATTTTAGAATACTTAAGATTTAAAATTGCTCATTTTCGAGGACTTGAATCTTAAAAATGAAATGACGTGAAAAAATGTTTAATTTAGGCAATTAAATTCAGAATAAATCAGCATTTAAATTCCTCTTTAACGGAAAACACATTCAGTCATCACAGGTTGTCATCTATTCATTTTTCTTCACATATTTTGAAATTTATCGCCTTTTTCTGCTACATATTTTGGAAATTTGTCATTGTTTTTACCTTTTTCAATTGAGAAAGTAAAATTTCATTTACAATTTTAATTTACAAACCCTTGTGAGGCCGCATGAATTTTTATTCAGAGTGTCGCAGAATCAGTTTTTTTTTTTACAATGTTATGAATATTTAAATTTTATAAAGCAGATGACGCAGACTCAAAAAGAGTTGAACGTCTTTAAAGTGTGGTATTATTTAAACTAATGTAGCAATTTCATTTTTCCTTCATATATCTGATAGAATTTTTAGTTTTGTTTCAAAATACGGCGGAAAATTCTTTAAAAAACTTCAAAATAAACAAAGTGATGGCGATTACTCTGAAAATGTTGAAAGACAATTTATTCAAAAACCCTAGGATTATTCTATTCTCAATACTGGCTAAAATAGTATTTTTTTTAAATTATAATTTTCATGCTGTTGTAAAAAAAAACTTTTACTTAAATAATTTCCCTGAAAGTCTATTTTTGATAATAATCAAAAATACATTTTTACCTTGTACTTAATTTGTTTACATTTTTTTTTCATTATTCTTTAACAAAAATATCTTATCAACCGTAGAATTTCATTATAAAATCGTATTGTTTTGAAAAAAATACAATTTTATCCTGTAGTATTCACATTTGAGTACAAAATTTGATAAATGAGCGAGATAGAGAAAAGCGACAACAGACTATTTTTTATGTCGTTTTAAGAGAAATCATTTCCTTGTTTTGACTGTTGTGTCTTGTGTCGTTTTTGTAATAAAGCGTCGATTTTCGTGTTTTTGAGAAAAAAGACTAATGTAGAAAAAAAAACGAATTAGAATTAAGAACAAAAAGTTAAATACCTGCATTAGTGTAAAAAATATACGAAATTTTGAAGCAAATTTTCGGCCACTTGATATTAATCTATGTCATTAGCTTTAGGAGTTAAAATACTTATAGCTTTGTCAAAATGGAACTTTCCAAAACGAAACTTTCGCCGGATTTAGAAAGAAAACTAAAAGTTCTAATTTGTTTGTATCATTTCGGTAGATTACGTGCCTTTAAAATAATTCGGTGGGAATTTTTCGTATTTGAAGATTATAGTGTGACGTGTTCAAAAAATAAAAATATGTTAATAAGCATTGATTTACACGTTTATTTGTCTTATTAAACTTTTTTGCCACTTATTTTTGACAAAAATACTTACCTTTTCACCTTTTTTAAGGAGAATAGGTACTGTGATGACTGCACACTCTTAAATGTTTCCACTTTCGTTCCAAGAATTTTGTAGGTAAAAATGTTAAATGTGTCTTAAAATTAAATTGAGTTGGCTGGAATTTTCTTAAAAATTGGCCTGCAAAACCTGGAAAAGACATGGCATTTTTTAAACCCGTCTTCTGTGGAAACCCTGGAGAAGCTTGAAATTTAAAACCTCTTATACGATTAAAAAAATTAATGTTTACGTCTTTCGAGCCTTTGGACCTTAGAATCCACATTTCTCTTAATGAATCAATATAAATCTATAATTTATTTTACGTTTATGAGAGTTTGACTCACGAGATTATTTACATATCAATACAAAGTGAACTTTGTGTTTCAGTCATCAGGCAGGAGAAGGTAGCACGGGCAGTGGTAGCAGTTGTGGAGGTGGGGGTGGTACCGGAATGAAGAATAGTAGTCGACAGAGATCACCGGGTGCCGTAGTACGAACTGGCGAAACCATGGAGGAATCAAACACGAGCATAAATGCCGATCCGGAAGAGATTGTGCAAAATGTTCACCCACCGACGGACGAGGAAGGAGTACGTTCCAAAAACTATTGACTCTAATCAGCACATCCTCTTTGAACCGTTCGCTTTTCTCATTCAGTCATTCACTTTCTCCGATTGCATTAATGACTTTGAATTGAAGCAATCACAAAACCTATAATCTCAATTTTTCCATCGAGTTGCATAACGTTTTCTTCAAAGGAGACAACACGTTATGCATTCTGCTGTGCATGCAGCGAGTGTCCCATGAGTTTGCAAGATCATCTACTATAATCGTGCAATCGAGGTCATGGGTTAAAGAATGAAGAGGTCATTTGCATAATGCTCCATACGTCTCAGATTGAGATCTTTAAAGAAGTCCTTTAGAGGAATAGGAAAGGAGATCAAGTCGCGGTTAATAGGCCGAAGGTCTGGGCTAATTTCTGTTTTGGAAAACAGAAATTGGAAGAGAGGACAAATGAATTATTGCGACTGCTGTTCTTTTTTTCGTGCAAATCATAGAGACATTTTCTGACATTTTGCAAGATCATTTGTTACTGAAATATATTACTTTCCGATAAGAATAAAGATATGTAACAAATTTTTCACGATTTTATGAGCTGCTGAAAGTTTAATAATGATATACGAAAAGTAAAGTCTTTTTTGGTCTTAATCGCTATATTGGCAGATCAAATAGATGTAACATATTTTTTTCATCATTCACAATAATTCGCACATTTACAATCCATCAAAAAGTTTAAAAAATCTTTTTTGTCTATGAAGCGCAAACATGACTTTTTATCAGAAACTAAATTGTTAGTTATGAAGAATAGTAAAAATATAGAAAGGTTTTATCTTCTCAAATTAGTAACATTTATATATGTTGCACCGAATTTAAAAAAAGTCACTGAATTTACAATCTACTAACTATGCTAGTTATGTAGAAAAATGAAGAGACAAAATAGCAACGCAATGCTAGAGAACCTTTTGCCGAATTTTGAAAAATAAACCATTCTTTTTCTTCACTTGGCTGCAACAACAATCATAACTTTTTTTAAAGTTTTCTTAAATGAATAAGATTTTTCTAATCAAAACTGGTCTATTTGGAGAAAATTGATCATTTGTCAAAAACGATGAAAAATAACAAAAGCTTACACGAAAAGTGTCCCAAACAAACAATGTTCTTTGCTTTTATTAGCAATTCATGATCAAAACCATTTTTTTTTCGTTTTTGGAGAAAAAAGCCTATTCAACCCTAAAAGTATGTTACTATTTACCATAAATTAATCAATTGTTTCCTTCTATAAAGAATTTTAAGATGTATTTACAAAAAAATTTAACTTCGATATTTTAAGAAAATGTTTTCATTTTTTTGATTGATTTTGAAAAAGTGTAAAATTTAACATATTTGAGTTTAAAGAGTTCGAGTAATTTCTGATTTCAATTGTTTGTCATTTAAACAATTTCGAATGTAATGCCTTCCAAATAATAAATTTCAATTGAGACAATAAATTTTGTTCGTTTTCAAAATTAGATTTTTTAAATTCAATAATTTCAAATTGAAAATGTTGGAAATAAAACAATTTAGAGAAAGTTGTAAGCGTTAAAAATTGATTCGATTATAAATATACAATTTGAAAATACTATAGTTTGAAATTAACCCATTTAAAATTAAAAGCGTTCCAAATTAAATAATTTCAAATTAAAATATTGAAAATTAGACAATTTCAAATACAATTTTCGGGTTTTTGAGCAATTTTAAGTTCGAAACGTTCAAAATTGTTAATTTTAAATTGAAACATTCAAAATTGAATAATTTGAAATTAAAACTTTCAAAATTGGATACTTTCAAAAATAACAGTTTTGTATTAAACAATTATTGTTAAATGGAATATTAAGGGCGGCAGTACAGAACTAGATAACCAACATTTGTCTTCAAATCCTAAATTTTTAATGTAGTAATTATTATTTTTTTTATTTTATTTAAAATTTTTGCGTAGTAGTAATTTTTCTTCTTCTCTTAAGCATCGATATTTCTTAAATCCCATGCATTTGGTCCATTGTTTTCCCCCTCAGCACTCAACGAACTAAAGTTAGCTGGCGGTTAAGTAAAAATACCTAATTGAAATCCGTCGTTGAACCTGTTCCAATTTATGGTTAGTGTCACTTTGCGATTGTCAACTTCCAAATCTTTTTCCTAGAAACTAGATAACTTTTACTAATCAAATTTTTTTTGCCTCAGTTCAACGACACAGCTTAGGACTAGACTTTTGATTTATCTTTGAATTGTGATTTCTATTTTATAGAATGTTTTTTCGCTCTCCTGAAAAATTATGATTTTTTTGGTTGTCTAGTTCTGTACTAACACTCTTCGTTAAACGTTTCAATAATACGAGAAATTTGAGTTTTAAAGGTTTAAAAAATATAGAAAATTCCAGGAAAAATTGAACATGACAAAACGATTTCCCAGAAGTTTTCGGATTCAAAAAGCCTATTATTTCGGTTTTGATATTTTTTTAGTACTTACCCTAAAGAAAATTAAACTTTTTTCTTAAAAAATTGTGATTCTAAATTTGGTAAAAACTTTTTCGATGTTTTTTTTTATCGTTAAATATCTTATGAAATTACAAAAAAATCTACTGGAAACAACATTTTGTTGCTATAATCCAAACACTTTCTAACAATAATTTTGTTTGAAAATATATTTCCACCAGGATAAATACCAAAAAAATACCAAAAGCAAAGAAATAGGTTTTTTAAATCAAAATCTTGTTGTTTCAGGTTTGACTTTTTATTCTCTTAAAAAATTGTAGTTTCTAGTAGATTTTTTAAAAATGTCGACAATTTTTTACGATTTTCTTTAAACAGTTGAAAAAATCGACTAAAAATTACAGTTTTTACTACATGCACAAACATAACTGGGAATGTAAAAATGGTAAAACTCGCTAGAGTATACAAAAGGAGGAAATAAAATTATTTTCCGAGTTCTTCTCTATTCGGACAATTTTATAAGTAATTACACATTTTTACAACCAAAAATTACCAGTTTTCTATTGTTTTACTTTATTGCAATTTATATATTGTATTGTAAAAATATATTTCCATCTGGGTACTTTTAGAAAAAAATTCACCAGCGAAATCGTCGAGATTATCGCGAACGATTTTGTCTGAAATCGAGTCTGAAATTACAAAAAAAAATCTTTGGAATGACTCACAGAGAAAAGCTGATTGAGATTATTGCCTGTCTCGAGAAGTTGATTACTTGTCAGTCTCTCTTTAAAGTTGCGGAGTAGTAATTTGATTAGGCTTGATAGTAAGACGTTTGGAATTTCATAATTTGCACATAGTCATTGAATTATTTCTGTCACAGGAGTCACACCACCACACGCAATCGTTCCTATCGAATGGCTCAACAGAGCTGATAAGCGACGACGTTGACTCAAGTGCCACGCGAGTTCGTCAAGCTATCGAACATATTCAAAGCAAAATTGCCAGAACGAGGGAACTGATTCGAATAGAGCAAACAACACGAGACGGTGAGTTGTAAATTTAACACTTGTCGAAAGTTATAGGTAACAATAAAGTGATCTCATTGATTCACTAAATGAAATCATTCGATGAGATCATTTATTTTCGTTGAAGATTCTACACATGTCTTGCGTGGAACCTATTGTTTACTTAATTGTCATTCAGATCGAGGATGGAACTTTTAATGTAATTTACATAAAAATGGGAAGCACATAAATATAATATTTGATTTTATATAATTTGTATTCTTTCGAAATACTATTTTGCATAATTTTTATTTTACAGAATTGTCATATGCTATAATTTTTATTTTTCCGAGTTTCCGTTATACATCATTTTTATTCTTATTAGTTACTGTTTTACATAATTTTTACTTTACCAAATCATTATTTTACATGATTTTTATTTTATCTAATTTTTTTGCATAATTTTTATTTTTTAGAATAACCGTATCACCTAATTTTTATTTTTCCGAATTGTAATTTGTCATCATTTAGTAATTCGGAAAAATACAAAATATGTCAAATGGTTATTCGGTAAAATAACTATTATATTTCAAATAGTTATTCCGTAAAATAAAAATCATGTAAAATGGTTATTTGTTAAAATAAAAATGTTGCCAAATAGAAATTCGGAAAAACAACAATTATGCCAAATAGTAATTAGGAATAATAAAAATGATGTCAAATAGTAATTCGGAAATATAAAAATGATGGAAAATGGTAATTTGAAAGAATACAGATTAGGCAAATTAACAATTCGGATAAATAAAAATTATAGTAAATGGTTTTTCGGTCATACGAATTTCTGGAAAATAAACATTAGGGAATATTTAAGGGATATTTAGAATATTTAGGGATGTATAATAAAGAACCTAAAATTTATGATTTTGTTTTTAGAAAATGTAAATGAATATCTAAAGCTAGCTGCGAGTGCAGATAAGCAGCAGCTGACAAGAATAAAGACTGTTTTTGAGAAAAAAAATCAGAAATCTGCGCATAGCATTTCACAGCTGCAGAAAAAACTGGAAAGTTACACGAAGAAATTAAAAAATTATGAGATAAATGGCGCTCCGGCAAGTCATCGACAACCAAGGGAAGTTCTTCGAGACATGGGGCAAGGACTAAAGTATGATTTACTTTATTATTTGTGTTTAATTGCATATTTTTGTAAAATTTTTCAAGTTTCGTGGAAATCAGTTTCTGTGCTTAATTATTTAACTGCATTTCAGAAATGTGGGAGGCAATATTAGGGACGGAATCACTGGTTTTTCAGGGTAAGTATTTTCTTTTTTTCTCGAATCATATTGTAAATGTTATAAAATTATTAATACAATTTTAAACGTTTAAGTTTGGTTTTATATAGATTGTGTTCGAAATTAAACAATTTGAAATATAAACTTTTAAAGATTGAAAAATTTATAAGTAAGTAGTCCGCGGACCACGCGACTTTTTAGAACTTTTTCAACTTTTTTTTTGAAAAAATGCAATTTTTGAACAAAAAAAGCGACTAATTGTCTTGTTTGAGTTTTTTCACTAGATCGCTACTTTATTTTATTTTGAATCACATTTAAAATTTAAATTCGAATCGTAAAAATTTGTACAAATTGAATATTTTAATTATCTGTGGGACAACTGGAAAATACCGAGAAAAAAAATTCCCGAAAAAGAAAATATTCGAAATATAAAATTACCGAAATTATTAACTTCCTGACAATTTAAAATCCCCGATAGTTTATAATATCACTGAATTTTAAAATTCCCTATAATAGATAATTCCCGAAATAAAATTTCTGGCATTATAAAATATCTGACACTATAAAATTGCCAATACAGGAAAATTTCCAAATTATAAAATTCGTGAATCTAAAAAATTAAAAAATAGTTATAGTAAGTAAATAATAATATGAAAAATATGTTCTTAAATTAAAAGTAATTTCTTTAATATTTAATAATTTTTTAATTTTAAACAATTAAAAAATTCGGGAATTTCTCTGTGTCGGCAATTTTATTTCGGGAATTTTATGTATCGAATATTTTATTTTCCGGAAATTTTCCAGTGTCGGCAATTTTCTATTTCAGGAGTTTATAAATTAAAAGCGTTTAGAATTCAAACATTTTAAAAAGACCAAAATATAAAATTATCAATTTCATTGTATGCAATTTCTTCGCAATACTGTTTTATGCTAGAAAGAAACAATTGTGTTATGTATTTTTCTATACGCATAGCGTTTGATCTTATTTTCTTAGTTAAAAGAAAAAAAAATCTAAAAAATTGGAGTTCTTTGTGTGGAACTTGTAAGTACTCTCTATTAAAAAAAAATTTTCTTAATATTTAAGTGGCTGATAACGTTTCTTTTGCAATGCATATCTTTAAAATTTTAATCCGCCTTTATGCTATTTTTTTTCGAAATTTCGTACGACTTTTTTTCTAATTTCCGCCCACTAGTGCGACTTATGTTAAGCCTTCTAGTGTATTCGACGTCTTAGTAAGCCTGGAAAAATTAATCATTTTTAAGAAATAAGTTCAAATTGTACAAGATTAAATTGAAACATTAAAAAGAAGTGATTTTAAATTGTAATCTAGTGTAACTTCTCAAAATTTAGTTACTCTTAATCGAAATTTACAAAATTGTGTCTAAAACGCATGAATGAAACATTAGTTTATGCATAACATATTAATTATATTAATTTTCGCTTCAGGAGTGTCATGTCCAAGCCTCGGGAGTTCGCACATCTCATCAAGAATAAATTTGGCAGTGCTGACAATATAAATACATTATCACGTGAGTACCACACTTCAATTTTTAACTATAAACTTAAACGATGAGTTACACAACAAGTTGGCTAAATAATAAAGTAATGAAGTGTGCGACATTCTCGACAGGTTCGTCGTAACTTATGTATTTTAGACCAAAAAATAATATAGCGTATTATTAAATATGAAATACATATTTATGTATATGTTATGACGACGAACTTACTGAGAATGTATTCAACACTCACAATAATCTATTTTAATTAAAAATCTAGCTTTATTTGTAAAAATTGTAGAATTCTTCAGTATAAGTAAGAAGCTTCATTGAAAAAAAGAATTAACTTAAGGTTAAGAGTTGTATATTGCGGTGTGGAATTTAATTTAACACGTAGATTGATATGCTTTAAACTTTTTCGCTGCCATGACAGTTGACAGTAGTAAGTAAATAACTAATAAAATGCTATTTTAGGTGCTTGGGTGTTTTTTATCAATTGCGATTCACTTTATTGGTGTGTTTTTCTCACTCGGGACGCATTGCTCTTGCTGCAATCACTTTAAACGTGATATTCAAGGAAAAGGAATTCTACTTGTTTCTTTTCACGCTTTTCGCTTTCTCACCTTGTGGATTGGGCTCAACGACTTTCAAAGGCCTGCACTCTCTTCACTTCTCTGAATCTCTCGTATTTTCACTTTTCTTGAATGTTTTCCAACTTCTCTCTCCATCTCTTGTTTCCTTGTTATCCAATACTAAAGAAAATGTTGGCTTACACATTCCAAAATCGTCTGGAGGGATGTTCTGCTTCTTCTCTTTCGAGCAAACCGATGTCTTAAAACTTTCTGAACGAGGATCCTGCATCGCTAGATTCTATGTTTTATCTCGGAAATTGTTCTTGAAATATAGAAACAACGCGGGTACATTTTTTTTACTAGATCAGATTGTAGTTTCGTAATATTGAACCCTGCGTTTCGTTCTAGTAGTTTAGATAGATGCTATTGGAAATTTTTTTAAATTTCATTAAAATATTGAAATTCTTTTTCTAATTTTTCTTAAATTCATTTAAGCCGAGATGAATCCACCTTTAGTTTAATTGAATTCGAGTAAATTCAGTTGAATGCATTTGTATTTGTTTAGATTTTTAATTTAGTTCAGTTCAATTATAGTTCATTCAAATTTCTTGAGGGGTTGACCACTCGACTTTTGTGTGTACACCAGATTTCAAGATTTCAAAGATTTCACGAAGATTTCAAAGATTTAACAATAATGTCAAAGATTTCACAATAATTTCAAATATTTCAGAAATTTCACGAAGATTTCTAAGTTTTCACAACGATTTCCAAGAATTCAAAGATTTCAAATATTTAAAAGATTTCAATGTTTTCACATAGATTTCACAATGATTTCAAAATATTTCAAAAAGATTTCGAATATTTCATAGATTTCACAAAGATTTCAAATATATCACAATGATTTCAAAATTTTTTAAATTTTCAACTCGAACACTGATAGTACTTATTCTTTGGATCTGGAGGACTACAATTTGAAATGTGGTGTTTAAAATTAAAATTTGCAAGCTTTGGATTTTGAAGCTCTATATTTGAGCTTAAAATCTAATTTAAAAAAATAATATCTAATTTGTGTTATGTTTGTGTTATGCTTAAAATCTAATTTGATAAAATAAAAATTCAAGAACGAATCGCACGGTCCGTAACGAGTTTAATTTTTTGAAGCCTGTCTCTCTGGGTATTGGATAACGTCTAACTGGTGACCTCTGTGTCCCCACAGATGGCTCGACATTTTATGTAAACGATACACCACGTGCAGGTAATGGTGATAATGCTAGCGTCGAAGAGGAAAAGACTCACCACGGTTCAGCTACACTTCCTGGAGGATGTAGTCTAGGATCAACGCACAGTGCAGCAGCTATGAAGTTCCCATCGGAAGAGGGATCTGAGTGCTCGAGCGTGACGAGCGAAAGTGGGCCCGGAAGCAGAGGACAAACCCACACTTGTCACGGTCACAGGGATACCTTCAGTCTCAAATCCATTTTTTCCGAGCTGCAGGAACACAGAGAGAACTTTGATCGGATGAGGGAAAAACTTGAGAGTCTCAAGGTTTGTATTTGAAAGATTAAATACAATTATAAATGCCATTGGAACCCTAATAACCCGGAAACGACCGGGAACTTTTTAAATTTTTAGTAGAAAAATTTGTTGTAGTTACTAACATATGTTACAGATGAAGTCATGAAATTTTGTATTTCTATTTGAAATTCTTTAAAACTTTTAATGTTCCATTTTTGAGTTTAAAATATTCAATTTGTAACATTTTCAAATTTTAAATTATTCGGTTAAAGGTCTCCAATTTATAATTTTTTAGTTTTGCGGGCTTTAATTTCACAATTTTAATTTTTAAGTATCTTCATTTTTAATGCTTTATTTTCAAATAAAAAAATAAAAGGTTTAAAGCGTGGACAATTTCAGATTAAAAGCATCTGTCATTGAACAACTTTTTCTTTGTCATTTCTAAAGAAATGTAACTTCTTCAGATATGCACAATTTTTAATTCAAGATTAAAAACAATTCTAAATATATTAAAAATTGAACGTTTTTTAACCTGAGACAATATTCAAATAGAAAGCCTTAATAAATTATAAAGTTTAAAAATTTCACAATTTTGGATTGAAGCTTTATGAACTAGAGAATTTCAAATGATTTCAAATTAAAACATTTACATTGGACAATATAAAATATGATCGTTTAAATTCATTTCTAATTTATCAATATTTGTAATATACGCTTTTAAAAATTGAACAGTTTTTAATTGAAGATTTTAATTTCACATTAACCCTCAAACGGCACACTTCAACCCAGCATACGTAAACGGCACACTAGTGCGAATTGGGATTTTGTGATTTCAGCTGAATATTTTAAGATGAAAATAAAGTTCAAAATATGCGTATAAATATATGATTTTTGGGTAAAATTTTTCGCCCAATCCGCTGGACCAGCTTAAATTCATCGAAAATTATATCAACTTATAACAAAATTGATATTCAGAAAAGGTGTTCTTGAAAAATAGACATTTTCCACAAAAAAACATAATTTTTTCAAAATCAAAGGTATTGAAACGAAACTAACGCGATTCTTTATTTAAATAGATGTTCTTTCATAAAAAAAATGCCAATCCGATAAAATTATATTAAGTATTTTTCCCGATGTGTCAGATTTTCGGTATTTTCATATGAAGTATATCACGAGTGCAGGACAGCACAATTGTTATTCTTGTAGTATACAAGCATATTATTGCAAAAATAGTGTTTTTCATGTCAAATTTTGAAAATATTCATTTTATAATGACTTCGTGAAGCTCTCCATGTGGCTGTTTGGTAAAAAGATTGATCAGTGAACTGTGTCAGGGCGGTGATGTACGATGTGAGGGTGCGTTATGAAAGAGTAAAAGTACATAGAATATTTAGAGAAAAGAACAAAGTTTTATTACCTATGTTTTAAACAAAAATAACATTATTTTGTTCTGAAAATATTACTCTTATGATAAACATCATTGAACATTTATTCATTAAAACCAATGCAGTCAACGCAGACAGAAGCTCGGTGATCGACGCACATCGTCTTCAGACTCCTCTGCTAATGCCTGTAGAACAGTCCTAGAAGTTCGCAAATTGTAACGACGTCCTTACTCAGCCATTTTTATTATAAAAAAAAGATTGTTGAAAAAATATTATCATATCAATTTAGAGTCTAAAATTAGTGAGTAATCGTAAAATTTGTGCTTTGCATGCAACATTTTTTCTGGCATATGAAATGTTATTTATTATTGTTTATAATATTTATTTTTATTTATAGTCATAGTTATGAACAAATTAACTTACCTTTTTATGAAAGATCTTGTTTCAGGCACAGAAACACCGCTTTACAATTTTTCATAAAACACGACTTGGCACCTTCTAACGGCACACTATCACAGTGGGATGAAATCAAAAAACGAGGTTCAAAATAACTTGTAGCTGGCAATTCTGAACCGATTTTGGATTTTTTTTTTTCAGAAAAATTCAGCATTTAATTTTGAAAAGATTTATGTGGCCTGATTTTTGAATTTTTTTTTGTTTAAACTTTTATGTTAATGCAAAGAGTGAATAAAAAGTCGATTTTTTCATTTTTTGTGTTTATCTTCGTGAACAAATTTTTTCTATGATCAGCATTGCCAGACTTTATGCACGGGGGTAGTTGATAGCAAAAACAAATTATGACATTGTTAAGTTGATTGTTATGAACAAATTAACTTAACAAATAGTCTACACTATGGATTCTTCGTTTGCAAAGTAAATTTTTGCGTTTAAATTACTTGCTTTTATCAAAAAAATAATACCCGATCATAAAAATTTGACATTTGATATTTTTTATCAATTTTATCAACAAATTATATAAACAAATGCCTAATGTGGATATTTCAAGGCAGAAAAAAATCGTTTTTTCTCTTAATTTTTCTTAAATTATATCTCCAGTGATGTTTAATGATGGACAATTATCTTTCGATATTTTTTTATAAATTTCATAAACAAATTATATAAACAAATGGCTAGTGTGGACATTTAAAGGCAGAATGAAATCGTGTTTTCCATTAATTTTCTTCAAATTATATCGCCAGTAATATTTAATGAAGGAAAATTATCATCCGACATTTTTTATAGATTTTATAAACAAATTATATAAACGGTTTTTTCCCTTAATTTTGTTCAAATTATATCGCCAGTAATATTTAATGATGGAAAATTATCATCTGACATTTTTTATAGATTTTATAAACAAATTATATATAATAATCATAACTTGGTCATTTAGAGGTCGAAAAAATCCTTTTTTTCCTCATTTTCCTCGAATGATGTCGCCAGTGAGGTTGAATGATGGAAAATTATCATCCAATAATTTTTATCAATTTTGTAAACAACTTATATAAACAAATACCTAGCGTGGATGTTTAAAGTCAGGAAACGTTCGTTTTTTCGCAACTGGCCTCAAAGTATATTGCCAGTGATGTAATTGTTTGGTAATTGTTGCTTCTTTCAATTTTCGTAATGTAGTATTCTTAGGAATTGTTAAAGATGGAAATTTGTACAATAACAATAAGCATAAACTTGCTATGTATCATAATCCTTTGTCAATTTCTTAAGATTCCATTGATTGGTCGCGATCAAGTTTTAATTACTAAGCCTTTAATCTGAGATAAGGAGCTCGAGAGCTTCAGGATGTAGAATACTATCAGAATGCTTCCAGACCATTGTGGCCACACTGGCCATTTGTTTATATAATTTGTTTATGAAATTAATAAAAAAAATATCGGACAATAATTTTCCATCACTAAAATTCACTGGCGACATAATTTGTGGCAATTTAAGAGAAAAAGCGATTTCTTTCGGCCTTTAAATGTCCACAATGGGCATTTGTTTATATAATTTGTTTATAAAATCTAAAAAAAAATATCGTATGATAATTTTCCATCATTAAACATCACTGGCGACATAATTT
>CAKNYM010051678.1:292645-330262 GCA_932195095.1 Andricus curvator | reverse complement strand
GGCTTTTGTTTATATAAGTTGTTTATGAAATTAATTAAAAAATATCGGATGATAATTTTCTATCACTAAACATCACTGGTGACATAATTTGTGGAAATTTAAGAGAAAAGGCGATTTCTTTCGGCCTTTAAATGTCCACACTGGGAATTTGTTTATATAATTTGTTTATAAAATCTAAAAAAAATATCGTATGATAATTTTCCATCATTAAACATCACTGGCGACATAATTTGAGAAAAATTAAGAGAAAAAACGATTTCTTTCTGCCTTTAAATGTCCACACTAGGCATTTGCTTATATAATTTGTTTATAAAATTAATAAAAAATATCAAAAGATAATTTTCTATCATTAAACATGACTGGAGATATATTTTGAGAAAAAGTAAGTGAAAAAACAATTTTTTCTGCCTTTAAATGTCCACACTAGGCTTTTGTTTATATAATTTGTTTATAAAATTATTAAAAAATATTGGATGTCAAATTTTCATGATCGAATATTATTTTTTCGATGAAAGCAAGTAATTTAAACGCAAAAATTTACTTTGCAAACGAAGAATCCATAGTGTAAACTATTTGTTAAGTTAATTTGTTCATAACAATCAACTTAACAATGTCATAATTTTTTTTTGCTTTCAACTACCCCCGTGCATAAAGTCTGGGAATGCTGATCATGGAAAAAATTTGTTCACGAATATAAACAAAAAAAACGAAAAAGTCGACTTTTTATTCACTCTTTGCATTAGCATAAAAGTTTAAACAAACAAAAATTCAAAAATCAGGCCACATAAATCTCTTCAAAATTAAATGATGAATTTTTCTGAAAAAAAAAATCCAAAATCGGTTCAGAATTGCCAGCTACAAGTTATTTTGAACCTCGTTTTTTGATTTCATCCCACTACTAGTGCGAATTTGCACCACTTAAAACTTTTACAGTCACTTACTCGGCTGATCGCAGGCGGATGAACATCTGTTTACGCGTCGTGTATTTATGGGTGTATGGACATATTTAACGTAGTGGGGAGAGATCTTGAACATAGTTCTAGAAAGATATATCAGCACTTTGAAATTTTTGCTGGTGCGAATTCGCACTAGTGTGCCGTTTGAGGGTTAAAAATGGAAATGACAGAATTTCG
Organism: Andricus curvator; assembly: GCA_932195095.1. Lineage (NCBI taxonomy): Eukaryota > Metazoa > Arthropoda > Insecta > Hymenoptera > Cynipidae > Andricus > Andricus curvator. The sequence continues at coordinate 329,129 of CAKNYM010051678.1, read as the reverse complement.
AAAAATGTTAGGTTGAAGTGGACATTTAATATTTAAAAAATGTTATTTGTTTGAGAATATTTTTTAATTTCACGATTCTAATTTCTATCGTCTTTTATTTGGAATGTTTTCTTTTTATTTAAATTATTTAGTTTTAAAGATTTACAATTTTTAATTCTTCAATTTTTAACGGTGAAAGTGGCCATGAATTAATTGTTCAATCGGAAACCTGGTCAACTCTTAGTCAAAAAATCTATGTTTTATTAAGAAACAAAAATTTTAAATTATGCAGTTCTGAATGCCTAATTCTAAGAAGGTTTCATTTTCAATTTTCCTAATTTAAAATGGTTTAATTTTGAAATTGTTCGTTTTGAAGCCGTTTAATTTTTATTTGATCAAGCTAGAACGTCAAGAATTAAAATTAGAGATTTTATAGTTTTTACGGACTTAATAAATTCTAATGGCATTACGGTTTTAAATTCTATATGTTTCTATTTTCGAATTACACACTAGGGAAGGCTTCCGATTCGATATTGTATAATATTCTAAGCACTTTAAATTAGAAGTTGTGCAGTGCGTAGTTTCGAACTCATAAATCCTTAATTTGAGAGATTAAAATTTTTTTAAATTTCATTTTCGTATGCTTATTATTGAAATTGTTTATAAACCATTTTTAATAGGTTCAAATGCTTTAATGTGAAAATTTTTGAATTCAAATTTATTTAATTTTATAACATGTTATAATAATAGAGTCTAAATGAAACTTGTTTAAATTACCACAATTCTAATTTTTGATTGTATACTTTTAAGTACTTCCAATTTGTAATTATGTATTAGTGAACGTTTGAACTTTAAACTGCTGAATTTGAAATGTGTTTGAACACTTCAAAGTGAAAATATTGCAGCTTCAAAAGTTTTAAGTTTTTAATTTTAATGCTCGGAAAACATTTTTACAAACGCGGATATGACTGGGATTTTTTTATTAGATATTAGTGGACACTCTGCAAATTTATTTTGTGGCCGAAATTAGAAAAAAAAAATTGCACAAAAATCTATTCCTTAAAATTACACAATTCCAATTTGAAATTGTACAATTTTAAGTACTTCCAATCTGTAATTACGCAATTTTTAACTCTTTGAATTTGAGATGGTCAGTTTGTAACATTTCCAAATTTAAAATTATATAATTTTGAAGGTCTTATTCTAAAATGGTTTGTTTTTTATGACTTCAGATTTAAAACTGTTTGTTTGACAACTTGATTAGAAACTTTGCATTTGTAGGTTTCTTATTTTTTTATTAATTTGATCCATTCAATATTGAACGATTTTAAATTGTAAGCCTTTAGCGTTCAATACTCTTAAACACAAAGACTTTCCAACTTCAATAATTGAAAACAGAAACTTTTAAATTTGAAGAATATTAAAACAATAGGTTCGAAAATTTAATAAATGTAGTGACCATGATGCATATGTACAAAAGAAAAAAAAATCTTATTGATGCTTTTGCATACATATAAAATAAATAGTTCGCAAATTATTGTCGATTGTAGTTGAATGTATGTCATCTTATTATGGAGAGTTACAATTTTGGGAACAATTAATAATTTTTTTAATGCTTATTTTCAGACTCTTCAACAAGAAGTCAGCTATCTTTCTCATGCGGTGCAAGAAGAACGCTTTCGTTGCGAACGACTTGAAGAACAGATAAACGACTTGACCGAACTTCATCAAAACGAGGTCGAAAATCTCAAACAGACGATCACTGATATGGAGGAAAAGGTTCAGTACCAGAGTGAAGATCGTCTGAGGGACATCCACGAAATGTTGGAGAGTTGTCAGACCAAGATTTGGAAAATGGAACATCAGCAACAACAACACCAGCAATATGTAACGCTCGAGGGTTTGGATAACAGCAATGCGAGGGCATTAGTTGTTAAACTAATAAATGTAGTCCTCACAGTCTTGCAAGTTATTCTCCTTCTTGTTGCCACAGGTGCTGGTATCATGATGCCTTTTCTTCGAACGAGGTACTCTTTTTTTACTATATAACTTTTAAATTATATATATATATATATATATATATATATATATATATATATATTTAAAATTACCGTTACTGTAAGAAAATAAATCTGCACCCAATGGCATATGGGCAATTATGTGGATCTTTCAAGATCATGTATTAGAAGGCTAACCCGACTTAGAAATATTTTCGATTCAAAAAGTCTTAATATTTCATGCAGAAAAATCCTAGAAACCTGGAAACATAAAAATTATCTTTATAATATCCACAAGTGCATTTATTCAAAAAAACTTAAAACAGTTCACAGAACATTAAAAATGTCAAAAAACACGTAAAAAATCATTGTAAGATAAATTTCAATGATCAAGAAACCCGAAAATGGTCGTCTGTCTCGCTAAAGCAACTCAAGGCCCAAATATAATATAAATTATTGTTGAATAATATTTAATTATTGAAAAACGTTTTAGGAGTTCATCAGGCTTTTTCATGCTTCATTCACGTCATCAGGCACTTGCATGATCTTACTCATTGACATCTTTTTATTTCGCACTCTCATTCTTTTCGTTTGTTTTTCTCACGTTTGTTTCAGCTGTACTAAGCCTCATTGTTTCATGTGCAGGGTGCGCATACTCACAACGACTTTTGTTGTGCTGGGCATTGTGTTCGTGCTCAAGCAGTGGCCTGAGGTGCACGATGTGGGAAGTCACCTTATGCGCCACCTAAAACAAACTCTCGCCGTCAAGTAGCATTGTGAGTTATAATATTTTTCCCTTCGATCATTTCTTTCTAAATGTGATACTTGATAAATGTTTCGGGGCTCACAGTTCGTCTCTTTTGTTACCTATTCCCCTTTTTTTACCATAAAATTTCAAACATCTGCTATAATACATGTAATCGAGAATTCTGATCCTTTTTTCCCTTGTTTCGCAGTTTCGATTCATTTTTTCAAGAACCGTCATCAAAAAAAGACATTAAGACACAAGTTTCTTTCAAAGAAATTATTTTTGATACGGATTTTAAAATTCTAAACGATTTATTTGTTAATTTGTTTGGCTTGAAGGACGTGGACAGCGAAGAAATAGCTAAATATTCAATCGAGAAATCAAACCTAAAAAAAATCAATTCTACTGTTAAAAATAAAAGTCATGTTACTCTCAAAAGTTGACAACACGAAATTGGAATATTTTAAATGCATTTATCCATAAAACATCATCAAGAAAGTCGTAAGCATTAGATATTAGGGTTGTAAGTCGAAGAAATCAAATTTTGAAACCGAAAACTAAGCAAAAAAGTAGAGTATTAGGACCCTCCCGGTGCGGTTGAATCAAGTTTAATGAAAGTTAAGTACTAATAAGATTTTTATTGTTGATGCCCATTTTAAAAAACTCGATTATGGTATTTAATAAATTCGACATAGAAAATTTTGCTTAAAAAAATAAGGTAAATATTACCTAAATTTTAGTTTTAACTCCCTTTTTTCAAATAATTATATTTTTCTACCATCCCACATATATTTTTAGATGAAAATTAAAATAATAATTGAAAAAAGTTGATTTTTATATTTAAATAAATTGATATACAAAAATATTATCTGCCGTCCCATGAATATTTTAAGACAAAAATTGAAATAATTCGTCTGGCCTTTTTTGAAAAAAGCATATTTTTGTATTTAATTATTTTGAAATGCAAAAATATCCCTGAAAAGATATAGTACATGTTGCCTATCATTTTTGTTTAATTTGATTATTTTCTTGATTATGTTTCTCTGACATCCCGCGAACATTCGAAGACGAAAATTGAAATAATTGGTCGGGCGTTCTTTTAAAAAAGTCGATTTTTCTATTTAATTAATTTAAAATCTAAAAATTTTCCTAAAAAGATATAGTAAATGTTGTGTAACATTTCGTTTACTAATTTTTGTATAGATTATGGTTTTGTTATTCCACAAACCAACAAAGTCCATTGTTTATTCTTATTGATTCAGAATGCAAAACATTTTTAGAAGTATTTTATAATTCGTACATTACTTGAACTTGAATTGTAAATGACAATAAAATTGTGTACAATCATCATATAATTTTATGTTTTTTAAGGAAATTATTGCAATTCGGAATAATGAAATCTAAAAATCTACTGTTTTAAAAATAGGCCCGATTGATTATTTTAATTTTCGTCATCAAATGTTCGTGGAATTGTAGATAAACAGAATCGATTAAAAATCAAGTGAAAACAATGTTGTGCAATCTTTACTATATCTTTGTGTGGAAATTTTATAATTTTAAATTAATTAAATACAAAAACCGACTTTTTCAAGAAAATAGCTCTATCGAATATTGTGACTTTAGTCTTAAAATATTTGTGGGATGGCAGAGAACTATAATCAGTCAAAAATGTTAGGGAACATTCAACATGTCTTTTTAGGCAAATTTTGAAATTTAGTATTAATTAAATACGAATACCGACTATTTTCATAAAGGGCACGACCTATTATTCTAATTTTCGTTTTGAAATGGTCGTGGGACAAAAATCCCATTATAATTTCAGTTTCATTCAGACTCTGTTCAGTCGCATCCTGCCCTAAAAAAGTATAAACAATTTGGAGCTGAAGTATGGCTTGGTTTTACATGATAACAAACTGTGTGTTTGAAAAATTGTCTATTTTCATCATTTTGTTTTTTTTTGTGGATACCCATTTTGTTAAAAATGCGTTTATAATTTTTTTCGGTACTGTATGGCATTACTAGGTAATCGAAAATGTAAATGAAACACAATAAAACCAAAACAGAAAGGTAGCAGGTTTTTAAGATATTTTGTTATTTATAAAATTATTTCTTTCTACTTTACTTAGAAAAACACTTTGAACAACTCGGGATTTTCATCTGACAAGAAAACATACACTGACAAGAATACACTAGAAAATAATTGACAAAAGCGTAGAATTAGGCTAAAAAATTATGAATTGTCAGTGTCTTAAAAAATGTGGCAATCTAACGTATCCCAAGACTAAGAAGTCAAAATATATCTGTTGATAAAAATAATTTTAAAGAAATTGTAAGAGTGAAAAATCGATTAATTTAAACATAACGATTTTGAAATTGTATTGTTTATTTTTCAATCTTTTACCTCCTTCAATTTTTTTCTAATGTATTTTTAATTTTTCATTAAAAATAATTGGAAACAACACAATATACATATGCATGTGAAAATACTGCTATAAAAGACGTTTTTAGATAACCTTTTTAAGTGTCTACTAAATTTCCATATGATATAAGATGTTTTTAATCATAAAATGCTAGTTATTAAAATATTTGATTTATTCAAGTATTTTAACTTCCCTGAAACGTTAAAATAAATTCCTTCTTTCACCCAGAATTGAACTGCTGAACCGCTGTGAGCCCTGATATTTAAAAGCCCATTTTAATTTGTCTGTTTTTCAGGGTGGGACATTAAAAGCTAACTACTCCTTTCCCTGGGAAGAGACGAACGACTTTGGTTTCATTCCGCAGATCGTCCAAGAAGCAATAAAGAAAATAAGTGCAGTATTCCTTTCCGTCACGTGCATCCTCCACTCTTCCTAGCTACCTTCATCGCTTGATCGCGAAACGCCCAGCGTTTCTAACCTCAAAGAATCTCGTCTATCTTCTACACAAAAACAAAAAAAGACCGCTCGACGAGAAAGCACACACGGAAGGAACCAAACGCGAATGACCGTATCGGTTGCGTTATTAGCTGTGACTCTTCGTTACATTTTCTGTTATTTTATTTTTGTCTACGCTGGTTATTGAAAAGTGACTTTAAGCTCCAAGCATAAATCGCAAAGAGCCGAGTAAGCGACAGTGACGTTCGCTTCAAAGAAAAGAAAATGACGAAACAAAGTCGTTTCATTGTTAAATTGCGTCCAACACGATCCTCTTTATTTCGAGAGAGGCTGAATGTAGAATCAGTGGTCTGTGATTCCTGTGAAATGGATTGCTTACCGAGTGTGATTTGACGAAGTTTAGAATTGTAAGCAACGAGTGATATAAAAGTACCTCGACTCCAATTAGCGAGAAATCATTATGCGTGTCTGTGGCTGGTAATAATCGTCCAAACGCTTTACAATAAATTCAAAGTGAATTTACAGTGAATCTATTATCAAAGAAAGCACTTTGACTTGCATATTGTAGTTGTCTCATCGCACTTAAAATCATTCAAAATAGTGTCATTTAGTACTCGTTCTTGACTCTAAAACGCAGAAAGTGTAAATAGTATCAAATAGGTGTCATAACCGTCGTCCATTGTCATAAGAATAGAATAATAGATTCTAGAAGCATCGCTGAGTGGCACTATTTCATCATCGAGTCGCTCTGAGTTTCTCTAATTCGATACCTCAATTTTAAAAGAACCTCTCTCGTAGTGTGCGTCAAAACTCTAAGACGACTACTGTGGCGTTTATTGTCTAAAAGAACCATTATGCTTTTTGAGTTGATCCCTCGTATAATTCCTTTTAATTCTTTGGAGAATTTAGGAGTTCTTTGAATTCTTTTGAATTGCTTGGGATGCTTTTAAACTATTTCAGATTGTCTTGAATTCTTGTAACTTCCTTGAAATCTTCTGAATTCCCTGAGTCCCTAGAATTCTTTAAATTTCCTGAATCTTTTTAAAACTCTGAAGTCCTTGATTTCTCTGAATTCCTCGGATATTCTAAAATTTCTGAATTTTTAAATTTCCAGAATTTCTTCAATTCTACAACATCCTTTAACTCGAATTCATTTAATTCTCTCAATTCGTTGAATTCTTTAATTCTATAAATTCTCTGACATTCTCCGAAATGCCATGAATATTCTGAATTCATTGAATTCTCTGCATTCCTTGAATTCTCTGAATTCCTTGCATTCTCTGAATTTCTTGAATTCTCTAAATTCCTTGAATTCTATGAATTTATTAAATTTTCCGAATTCCATAAATTTCTGACATTCTCTGAAATACCTGCAATTTTCTGAAATCCCTAAAATTTTCTGAATTCTCTAAATTCCTTGAATATTATGAATATTATGAATTCATTTAATTTTTCTGAATTCTCTGCATTATTTTGAGGTCCTTTTGTATTCTCAAAATTCAGGGAATTAGACGAATTCAGATAATTAAGGGACTTCTACGAACTGAGGGAATTCCAAGAATTTCAAAATAATGCAAGGAATGCATGGAATTTAGACGAATTCAAGGCATTCAAGGAATTCAAAGGAATGCAGTTGTTGCATGAAGTTTAGTACATTTAAAAAAATTTTTGAATACTTATTTTCTGAGAAAACCAAATATTTAAAAAAAAGTATCGACAGCCCTTTTTCCGACAATTCTATGATCTTGAAACGTCACATCCTGAAAAATGGTGAACCAATCAGAACAATAGTGTATAATGGCTCTATTGGCTAAAGAAGTATCCAGCTGACAGCTGACGAAAAAATTAGTGACCATTCACATGTCTGCTTTTGGCACAGTCGTCATGTTTACTGTTTACATTCTGCAATCACTAGTGGCTATCTTAATTCCCCTATCAAACAGCGCTACTCAGACTTATGTTTACTTCTGGCGCTGGCTCAATCAGCAATGCCTTATCTTCCCGCCAAAAATTCAAAAAGTATACTTTCTAAACAGGAAAAAAGTATTCAAACTTATTAAAAAGAAAAACTGTTCTTAAACAATTTGTCTTACCAAGGAAAACCTTACGTAAGTCATATTGTCACTAGGAAAAAATTTTGTTTAAAAATATGCAACTACCCCATCCAGTGTGAATTCAGAGTAATTCAAGTGAATTCAAAATAATATACTAACAGAATCTTATTGATTCTTTTAACGTTTAGCCTTTCAAGTTTGTGACGACCAACACCAGAGTGGTAGTTTTAGATTTACACTCTGCGAGAGATTTTTTAATATAGAGGTTTCGATTGATCAACACGTACTTCATTACCAAACGCGGACCAAAATACAACCCTCCGATACATCAAATACTTTTTCTTTTAATTCCCCTTTTCAATAACCTACCACCACAGACACAAAAATGTATCCAAATACTGCGAGAGAATAGGAGAAAATAGCCCATGACAGATAATCGCTATGAGAAAAAGACTGATGGACTAATCGGTTACGAGTCGATATCTTTTCGATTCTTCGTAACACGCTCGAGGCAATTTTTGCACAACGGTGTATCGGTTATTCAAATATTACGGGCAAGGGTTGGTAGGAAATTCTCGGCTACAGCACCGATGCAAACATTCCTTTTTTTTTAGTTTTAGATCACGAGGCTCTTATTCAAGGGGTACATAACTTCGAATTTTGGTGAATCCAAAGCTTGCAATAGAATATAAATAACTGCAAGTTTAAATGATTGCTCAATTAAAAATATTAAGCAAAAATCTTAATTTTGCTCCTAGAGCTTTTCAAACTTCGAAACTTTTTTATTGAGAATGTGTAAAATTTAAAAAAAAATGTATTTGAAGGTTACTGGAATTAAGCAATTTTGAGATGCATGCACTCAAATTGAAACATTCAAGATTCATACATTTATAATTGGATAATTTCCAAATTGCCTGCATGATTCAACAACTAAAGAATCTTTAGATTTGAAATATTTGAAACTGAAATCCTTTAAATTCAACATTCTGAAATTGGAGCGAATTATAATTTAAAAATTGAATAGGTTCAGATTGAAACTTATACATTTTCAGATTTTCAATTAGATGCACACCAAATTTAACACTTGCAAAAAATAAGAATTAATTGCATAAAACTTCCAATTGAAAAAATGTCAAGTTGAAAATGTGTAAAATAGAATATATTTGCACTATTTCCGTTTAAAAAATATTTTAAATTTAAATTCAACAAAATTGAACAATCTCCCATCGATGCTTTCAAAGTTAAGCAATTAAAATTTTTGACGGATTTCTTATTTTATTGAAAATAATATATTTTTTTAAATATGCGAGATACAGAAAAAGTCCAAATTTGTCCTTTCGAAGAGTTCTTCTTTTCTGTTATTTTTTCGATATTTTGTACCGATTTTGAGTATTCCCAAACATGCATTATTTAAAAAAGTTATTGCTGCGAAATATTGAAAAATGCAAGAGATACTTTTTGTAAAACTCTTCAAAAGAAAGAATTTTGTTTCTGAACTTTTTTCCGTAGCGTATATTTTTTGAAAACAAATAAAAAATCTGTTTTCAGGAAAATGGTCCCCATTTTAGAAATTATCAAATTATGCAATTATTTTTTTGTCGATATTAATCATTTCTATTTCTAAAGACTAAAAAAACTTTTTACAATTGTATATTCAAATAAAAAACATCCAAGTTTAAATTCGTAAAAATTGCGAATTGAGTTGAAAGGATTATGAAATTTTCAATTAAGAATAATATATAATACTAAAATTAATAGTTTAAAAGGCTGACTGCAAGTGGTTATAAAGTGATTAGAAAGTGTTTTCAATGTGATTAGAATAACCTTTATACACCGGTTGGAGAAATTATGTACCCTTTACTCTTATTCCAATATATACTAATCATTCATAATTCTTTTAAGTAAATTTTAGTTCCTTCATTTGATTGGTACTCAAATTTTTCAACAAAAAAAACAAGGCTAAGTGTTTAATTTTAGAATAGGAATCTATTCAAGAAGATTTTAAATTGTAAAGATTTTAAAACTCGTAAATAAGATTTGAATCCAAACAAGGGTTTAAGTAAATTTAAATGGTTTTAAGTTTTAAATTTTGGACTTGAGAAAAATATTCCAAATCTCAGAACGTAGAAAATACGTTAAAATTGATCTATAATATAAATGTACACCGTAGCATATAGCACTCATTCCATTTCTAATGTGCAAAATGTTATAGTGTCCCTTTTATCTTACGGTGGAACCGTGAATTAAATATTTCGGTTAATAGTAATAAAAATCAATAATTGGGCATTAGTGAAAAATATCAATGATTTTTTATAAAAAGATCAAATGTTGATTTCTTGTAACTAATATTTAAAACAGTAGCTTTGTAGCAAAATAGCAAAACCTTAAGAAACTTGATTCGATAAACGTGATCATAGACGGTGGTTATGACTCTTATAACTGTGAGACTCATATTGAACGACTCCAGTGATTAAAATGAGCACCTACTTGATCAATTTTATTTCACCGAGCTCATTTTTCTTTCTTTAATTAAATAGAAAGCTGAGAGACAAAAAAGCCAAATTTCTGTGTTACGAATAATTTTGTATGCTCTCTTTTGGATCACAACGACTACGACTGCAATTTTTTATTCAGACTTGACATCAAGAATCATTTTTGGGATCAAAGTCAAAGTACACGAATTGTCGAGTGTATCTGCCAAATATTTATAATTTTTTATCGAGCGTTGTACGCAAAATCGAGTGGGTGTTCCGAATGAAGTGTATGTAGAGAAAAATGCGAAATGTTTGCTTAATTCGATTACTTTTTATTGTTCGATTGAATCGAAATCAGTGTAATACATTCGTAGATGCAGTCGTCATGCGCGTAGAATCTAGAATAAATTGTAAATTTTGCCCAAATTGACGACAAGTATATTTCACTTCGAGAACAACGCTTGATAATTTCTATCATAGGTTAATTTGAATTTTTGAATAATTCATTGACAACTCATCAAATTTTGTAAGGAAAAATTCTGACTATAGAAAAGAAGACTTTTATCAATTTTAAAACTTGTTATTCTCGACTTCATATTGATATTGGCTAGATAACGTTTACTTTTTCACAAAAAACTATAAGGCTAACTTAAATGGCAATATTATGGACGAATTTTCTACGAATTATGAAACTTTTATATATATTTTCATGCCTTCTAGTTTTACCATTTTATATAGTCGCTTGACGTTTATGTACGAAGACATACATAGCAATTTAAAAAATAATAACAGTGACCAAGTTTTAGAAAAGTGTTGCGTAAATGTAAAGAAAAATAGTATGATGCAAAAGTAGAAAGGCAGTGTAGAAAGTAAAAAGCTTATGAAAGAAATAATTGTACGACTAGGAAAATTAGTCGTGTTTTTCAAAAATGATGTCGATTCTAGTTGTTTGGTTTTAGTTTCTTCGTGTTGGTTAAAATCTGTTGACGTGCCTAAAATGAAGAAATTGTAGATTGAACTAGTAAAAGGGCGAATAAAAAAAATGGTCGCTCTAATTGTGACCGCCGCGCCGCTTTGCACAAATTATGCTCAATCAGAGGAAACTTGTCGTCAATTGCTGGGCTTTACCAGTAGTGAGGAACAATCACTGTGAAAGTCGTTACTCGACGAATTTTGAAACGCCGCTACGTAGTTGTCAATAGCCAAATGTATGTGTTGATTTGATTAGTGTCGACACGACTACTTGTCTCAATCAAAGTGTTTCACACTCACGTTATTGCGAATTAGTATTTTGAAGCTCATACCACTCACATTACTATAGGTAATACATATTGTCACAAATAAAGCAGATTTTTAATAAGAGGCTACTCGATCCTTATTTACTTGGGCACTTCGAACTCACCACCATTGTTTTAAGTAATTTAACAATTTATCATAACTTATAAGTAGTGACGTATTTACACCAAAAGCCAGGAAGGCCAAGACCTAGAGCGGAAGATTTTTAGGGGCGACACGGCAGCTTAACATTTTTTTTCAATTATTACACAACAAGTTTGCTTTTACTTGCATTGTCTTTTTTTCGCTTGTCGACTCTGCAATCGAAAAATAAAACTAGTACTGACAATTGGAAAGGGCTGGCACTTTTTTAGGTGTGGCATTTTAGAACAAGTCTGTTTTAACTTGTATCACCAAATGTACATACTCACAACCTTCCTCTATGAGTAAAAAATACAAATATAAAACCAAATTTCTATGATTCTAATTTAAAATTGTATAATTTAAATACTTTCAAAGTCAAACTTTTTTGTAGTTAAGGACAAGAAGACAGATTTTGAAAACAAAAACTAATTATACTTTCAAAAATCCCAATATTAATGATGATTCTTTTTTTGTCTAAAGATTTTTTATCAAACAAATTTAAAACAGGTCAGAATGGAGGCTCCGGATCGAATCAGGGGGGAAACATTTTTTGCTCAAGCGCAATGCCGTCTTGGCGTAAAAAAAAATTCGTTTATAACTTTAATTCTCAGAAATTCCATTAATGTATATATACTTGAATCTCATATAAATATTTACAAAATTCTTTATTTTTTTTCCTTGTCAGGGGGTTCTTTTGCAGTTAAAAGAGCCAATTGCATAATTATGCAATCAATTGAGTCAAAAGAAAATGTAAATAAAAAGCAGCCTACTGAAAAGTTTCATTTTGGGTCACTTATAACCTACTTTGTAAAATTTGAAATAGATCGATCGATATCCTAAAGTTCCGCGGGGCAAAATAAGTTAAAAGAATTCGTAATTCTCATTTTTGCAAAACTCGCTAATATTAACTTTTTTCTTAATCTACATAATATGCCCAATTTTCAAAAGTCTTGTAAGATTGAAATATTTTCAGTTTTTCTAGAACAAAATCTAATTTTTATAAACCTTAAATAACTAAAAAAATTTATGAAAACTTTGCAAATTATCCTAAAAAATTTTTGAGCATGAGCACTTTATCGTGCTAAAAATTTACCTAAAAAAATGAGCAGATTTTATCAATTAAAATAGCCAGACCCTGAATTAATTGCTAAAGTCTTCTTAATTTTTTCATGCACATTTTGCGTGCTAAAATGGGACGTTGTGATAGTTTATACGAACCGTAAGTTAAAAATACACTGTAATGAAATTATATCTTGCACAATAAATTACATAATTTTTCACAAATTTTCATTTTTTTTCTTCACCAAATATGTATATTGTAAAACCAATTCTAGAGATTGTATGAAATCTTGCAAACACTGAAGAAAAAAATTTTCGAATTTAAATTATGAAAACTAATTGAAATAATTCTTCTCCCGCAATTTCCATTGGCTCTGGTGTTCATATTTCAATGTAGTAAAAGAAAATTTTTTAAAAAGGGTCGTTTTTGGAGACGCAAGTGAAAAACATATTGTTTCATATTATTACATATTAATTCAGAAAGCTTTGACATATTATATTACAAGATATCCTATATTAGCACCGTCGATTAATTAAATAATAATTCAAAGAAATTTTTATTTTATCTTCTTATACTTAAAATTCAGCGCATATTTAGGTAAAATTAATGTACTATCATTCAATTTAACGGTTTCAAACTCCTAACTTTTCAAGTTATGAATGAATTTTGTAACCAAAAATATAATTTTTTACGAAAAAGAAGATTTTTTTTACAACATACATGAATTTTCAACTAAAAGACAAATTCTCAAACAAATGGTTGAATTTTTAACTAAAAAAGACCAGTTTTCAACAAAAATGGAGTATTTAAATTTGTAGTTAAAAAAGGAATTTTTAACCAAACTGATGAGTTTTCAACTAAAATGATAAATCTTTTACTGAAATAATTGAATCTTCAGCCAAGAAGATTAATTTCTACCAAAAAAGACTAATTTTCAACAAAATGCATGAATTTTAACTAAAAAAGACAAATTGTCAACCAAAAATTTTCATTTAAAAAAGTCAATGTTGAACAAAACAGATGCATTTTAAACTAAAGTGGTGGAATATTCCAAAGGAATAGTTACAATTTCAGAAAAAAAAAATATAATTTAAAAAAAACAGTTACGTTTTAAAACAAAGTGATGGATTTTTAACTAAAATGATGAATCTTTAACTGGAATAGTTGAATTTTAAAGCAAAAAAGACGGAATATCAACTAAAAAAGATCATTTTTCAAACAAAAATTGAATAGTTAAATTCTTAATTAAAAAAATTAATGTTCAACCAAAGCGATTAATTTTTAACTAAAGTGATGGAATATTCAACTGAAATAGTTACATTTTCAGCCTGAAAAATTAATTTTCAACAGAAAAAAACGATTTTCAACAAAATTGTTAGTTTCAACTGGAATAGTTGAATTTTCAGCAAAGAAAAATAATTTTCAGCAAAAGAAAAAAAAACAATATTTAACAAAATAGCTCATTTTCCAAACAGAGATGAATTTTCAATTAAAATGATTCTTCTACCAAACAAAATATATTTTTAACAGTAAAAACATAAATTTTTAACAGTTATATGAAGCTACTTTTATAAATGTAGAGTCATTATTCAATTTTATATTGCAATTACAAAAAAAATTAAGCACGCTCTCGAAAAAATTTCCTGGTTAAAAAAAAACCCTGACATTTCCAGGTTTTTCCAGTTATATAAAATTCCCGGACAATTCCATGTTTTCCAGGTAGGAAATTTCTACCAGGATTTCCTATAGGAAATCCCTGTTTAAAATTGATCAGCTGCATCATTTTTTAAATTATTATATTGAAACGTCAATATAAGTCAACATAAACTGTAAAGGTAAAGAATAGAAAACTAATTTCTGAACAAAGAATTCTGATTAAATAAAAAAACAAAAGCAGCCTTGGAAACTAAAAGTAATGAAGATTGGGTATTTTCACTGCTAACGTAACTTTGTCGATTACTCAGGGGAAAACGGTGAACCAAATACATGGGACTAAACCTTATTTTGTTAATATCTTCCTAAAAAATAATTTTTTCATTATAAGTTTATTTAGAAATTAGTTTTTATTTAAAAAAAACTATATAATGAAATTTTAAAATGATTATTATTATCTACGTCGAAAATATTACAAAAATAAAGTTTACAAGGAAAGGTTCAGAGGTGGTGTTTTGATTCATACTTTTTGTAAAGAAAGGTCGTGGCCCCAAAGTAAAGTTGTAAAATTCCTAGTACCCAATATTTGGCCAGTTTAAAAAAAAAACGCGGCCAGCTTACGGACTTCCAAGTAGCAAAGGCTGCGGGCTCGATTCTCGCTGCCTGCATTTAAAAAAAATGTGCTTTATAATCATTTAAATGTTTATATATTCGATTTCCTAGTAAAATTGTTGTCAATTACGCGATAATTAACATTTAATATGCTTTTTCGAATGAAAAACTCACATTTTCAGAGTTTTTTCACATAAAAGGATAATTTTTATAAACTTGATAAAAATCATTTACTTAAAATTATTGATGAAGAAAATATAGAATAAGAATATATTTCAAATAAGATATGAAATTTTGATCATGTAGATTGTAGATGAATATAAGCAAAAAAAATATTTTTGATAGTTTTAATTCGTATAAAATATCACGTATATCACGTAAAAAATCGTATAATAATCACAACAAGGAAAATATCGTAGAAAAAAATTAAACTAGAATTCAGTCAGTCGCAAGAGCCATAACGACAATTGTCGTTAGCTGGTGGTTGAAGTGAAAATACCTAATTAAAGTATTAATTAGCGATAATTTAAAAACTAGGCAACTTCAAATTTTTTATAGGTATATCAAATGTCGTGAATGATCCGAACGAGATCTTTCGTACGAAATTTTTTTATTGATTCATAATGGTAATACAGAAATGAAAATGATAACGATATGTTGATGTATCGAATAAATATTATCCGTAAACGATAATATCCTAGGTAGCAAGTAAAATGCAATGGGCCAGGGCAAATCCTGATTCTTTTTTTTTACTCGACTTTCCCAATATTTACAAATCTCTCGTAGTCAACAACATTCGAAAAGCACATTGTGGCATTTAAAAATTGAACTCGCATTCAATTGTATTCAACTCTGGCGAATCTTACCGACAATCTACAATGTGAAACAAATAACTCTTCGTTAAATATTAGACCTTGATCTTATGCAAGGCGATGAGGCGAATTCGGGGTCTAACTTATACATTCAATAAAATAATGTATTCACAATTTTTCGACTCAATGGTATCTACATTTTTTTAATAATTATCGACGATGGTATCAATTTATCTTTCCCATTTTGTAGCGAATATATAGTACAAAACACAAATATTCTTTTTCACTGAAAGCAGTTCACATAAAAAAAAAGTTATGTAATATTTAGCAAGAACTTCAGAAAATATTTAAATACTTGATTAAAAAACCAAATGAATAATGGATTTAATATTGTTTATTCACGATTCTTATTGAAATAAAAAATTCATCTAATATATAGCCTTATGTACAAGGTTTAAAGTGAACTTGCGAAGACTTGCGAGATGTTTCTGTGGAATTCGAAAACTCGAAAGAACACTTTCTTTAGAATTTCAACCACCTTTGCATTTCTTACAGTAAAATTCTAAAGATTCAAACCAGGGGTAAAAACCATAGGCAAATGCATTTTTGATTCAAGCACTTCACAATAATGGAAGCGTTTAGAGAACAAAATTGGAAGTTAATGTCTTTCAAATTTGCATTTTGATTATTATGTATAACTTATGAAGTCGCATGAATTTTAAATCACTTGATTGATTTTCATAATTAGTGATTGTGAATTTCAATTGAAACCTTGATTAAAAATCGAGTAACTAAAAATGTAATTTCCAGCACCCATTTGGTCCAAATGATAAAGTTGAGAGACTATCAAATTTCAATGCTTACCAATTTAAAGCACTTTTCATGTGATTTCTATAATTTACAAGGGGGCCACTCGAATCTTGGGAAAAAAATCTTCACGAGCCATTCAAATCTAAACACATTTTGTTAGAATAAAGCATAGAACCCTTTTTTAATTACTCTCTACAAATTACTCGTTGCATTTTCAGAGAAAAAATTCTCCAATTTGTAAAAAATTTCAAACATAAAAAATTATTTTGTTTCAATTCTAAAATTTTTAAATATTTACGATTTGAAAATAGTCAGTCTTAAATAGCAAGCTTTTAGGAATTAATAATTTTAGGTTGAAACGTTTTTTTATACGAATCTTATTCATAAAATACATTTTTTGCAAATTATTGTACAAGTTTTTTTAATAAAAATTACTTCAGAAAAAATACGTTTTTACTATTTTGAACGGTGATGAAAAATTCATAAAATAGTTGAGGGGATAAACAGTCCCAGATAATCGATTCAAAAACGATGAATCGAACACGTTTTGTAAAATTTTGTAAATTTATACACCATTCTCAACAATTTGCAAACCAATTTTTTAAAATTATACTTGTTCGATAAGAATATCAATCGTAATTTTGATTAATGTTATTGTTACTTTTTTTACTAGCATATATTTATAAATTATCACGATAAAAATCCTTCCTTTGGAATTAAATATAAATTAAATATATTAATACATATTATCGTCGAGCTGCGAGTTTAATTACACGATAAAATGCACGAACATTGTGAAATCAATGCGAAAATTTTCCTGAAATATTTTTATAGAGTTAAGGCATTTTTATGTTTGAATATTTTTCTAGGAAGGAGTATCATTGCACAAAATTTCGTAACTTTTTTCGTAATTTAAGGTAAATTTACGAAATCTTCATGATTTTATGAAAAATTTCGGAAAATTCAGCTACACAATTAGAAAAATTTAAAATACGGCTACCGTAAACTGGGGCTAAGCGGTGCACCCTTGATTTTGCATTTCTGAATGTGATATTTGCTGTGTCTAGGTAAAAAATGCGTGCAGCTAAAAATGGTAAAACTTCAATTGCAAAACATAGAAAAAACAATATTATTTTTTTAAATACAGAATGAAGGGTGCGCCGCTTAGCCCCAGTTTACGCTACGTAAAAGTATCAGAAATTTCATAAAATTTTACGTTATTTTTATAACGTAATACTTTCGTAAATTTCATAATATTTCTAACAGTATTGTTTTCCTTTCAATTAGCTTTTTATAAAGCTAATTCTAAAAAAAATAAGAAAACAAGAAAGACATGAATTATCGGTAATTTCTCGGTCTCCAAACATTTCCGGTCAATTACCGATTTCTCGATTCAGTGGCCACCCCGAAATACTTTCCAAGAATTACTATTTATAATTATTCCCCAGAGGTTTGAATTCCATCTTATTCACCGACAATCGTTTCTGGAATATCAGGCAATTTATCATCTTTCTGTTGATCGGTTGAACCGTGATGTTTTTTCCTATGGCACATCATCGTCGACCTGGAAACGAAAGCCTTTCCACAGGCATCACATTCATACGGCCTTTCTCCAGTATGTAGCCGTTTGTGAATCGCCATGGGACTAAATTGAGTAAAAGTTTTTCCACAAGTCTCACATCTGTATGGTCGTTCGCCAGTGTGCGACCTCCTGTGACATCGAAGGGCAGCTCGCCTGGCGAAAACTTTGCCACACATATCACATTTGAAACTTTTTTCTCCAGTGTGCATGGTGGAGTGGATTTTAAGATCGACCCTCGTCAAGAAACCCTTACCACAGACCTCGCAAAGATAAGGCTTTTCGCCCGTGTGAATTCGTAGATGGGTATTCAGGTAACTTTTACTGACGAACATTTTGTTGCAGACGACACAGGGGTACTGGCGATTGTCCATTCCTGAGTGGATCTTCTGGTGACTTTTGCAGAGTCCCTTGGTGATAAATCCTCGTCCGCAGATTTCGCACATGTAGGGTTTTACTCCCAAGTGACGATTTTGATGGTCGAGGAGTGATTGTTTCGTTTTGAAATTCTGACCGCAAGTTTCACAGGGATAAGGTTTTAGGTCCGAATGTACCTGAAATATCAAGATTTTTATGTGAAGTTACGACTCATCATTAATTTAATGTTTACAGGGATCACAGTGCAATAGGAGCTCAAAAAAGGAGAAATAAGGTCACTTTTCCGCGAAAAGGAAGAAAAAAAATATTACTAGTAATACCAGTCAGTGCCCAGGTTTCTCATTTCACTCTTACTATAACCAACACTTTGAATGTAAATTTGAAACTACACTCTACATCACTCTTAAACTCAAATTCAGAATAATTCCAGTTTGAGGTCTACAATATTTTACACTACAAAAATATTTAATTTGTAGATTATCATTATCATTCTACTCGGAGATATGAATCGATGGATTGGCGTCCAACGTCACAGTACAGAAAGGGCGCTAGGTGATTTTGGGGATCCAAGAATAAATGGTAACGGAGAAAGATTAGTTAGTATGCTTAGAAAATGGCTTATTTATTACAATACTTGGTTTAGGCATAAAATGATCCACATGTACACCTGGTGTAGAGGAGATAGCCAGAGTATAATTGACCTCGTTGTTGCGGATGAAAGACTAAGAGAGCCGGTTCTGGTCAAATCGATCTGACTTTTGCGTTTAGCATATTTTCTCGAAAAAGTTGTCTGCATTCCCATGACGTCATGCTAAAATACTCAATTCAAAGCTTCCCGCTCTTCGGGCCTCTTTTTTCATTTGGTCAGCCTCTGACGTGGCCGTGACCGTACAACCCGTACAGGGACCGTGATGGGAGGTGACAAGTTCAAATATGCAGGGTGTCTAGCGATTCTTAGGAACAAAATTCCAGGTCTTTTCCAGGTTTTCCAGGTCAAGACATTAAATTTTTCCAGGTCCCCCTTTTTTGTACATCAAATAATGAAATAAACGTTTTTCATATATGTAAAAAAAGAGCCATTTCATTTTTTATTGGCCAACAATTTCTAAAGAAAGCCGAACCATAAATAAACAAATTCTTAATTTTTTGCGAACATGAGTCGTCTTTGTGAAATCTTTGGGAATATTTTTAAATCTTTGTAATGTTTTTGAAATCATTGAAATCTTTGTGAAATCTTTTGAAATCTTTGTGAATTCGTTGGAATTTTTTGAAGTAGTACATACCTTAGTGAAAGCTTGAAATTTCGGTGAAATATTTGAGAAATCTTTTGAAATTTTTTAAAGCTTTTGTAAAATCTTTAAAATCTTTGAAATCTTTGTGTAACTTTTTGAAATCTTTTAAAATCCTAATGAAATATTTAAAATATTTCCGAACTCTTTCTTTAATCTTTGTTTGTGAAATCTTTTGTGTTCGTTTGAAATCTTTGAATTTTTTTTGAAATTTTCTCAAATGTGTCGAAACCTTTTGAAATTGTTTAGAATCTTTGAAATGTTTTCAAATCTTTGAAATCTGGTGTACTGTACCCCTGTTGAAATCTTTGAAATTCATGATATCTTTTGAAATCCTTATGAATTCTTTGAAACATTTGTGAAATCTTTCGTAAATCTTTTGTAATCGTTTAAAATCACTGGAATATTTGAAATCTTCTCAAAAATTTTTAAATCGTTTAAAATGTTTGAGATGTTTTGAAATCCTTGAAATCTGGTGTACTGCACCCTTGCTGAAATCTTTGAAATTCTCGGATTCTTTTGAAATCTTTATAAATTTTTTATGAAATCTTTGAAACTTTTGTGAAATCTTTTGATATCTCCTAAAAAATTTTGAAATTGTTTAAAATCTTTGAAATATTTTTAAATCTTAGAAATATAGTTAAATATACCCGTTTTAAAATCTTTAAAATCTTTTGCAAGTTTTAAAATCTTTGTGAAATGTTCGAAATCTTTGTGAAATGTTTGAAGCCTTTGAAATCTTTGTGAAATCTTTTGAAATCTTCGTGAATTCGTTGGAATTTTTTGAAGTATTACAAGCGATATTTAAAATCTTGAAATCTTTGTGAAATCTATTGAAATATTTATGAAATCTTTCTTAAATCTTTGTTTGGAAAATCTTTTGTATTCGTTGAAATCGTTGAATTATTTGAAATCTTTTGAAATGTTCTAAAATGTTTTAAAACCTCTTGAAATTGTTTCAAATTTTTGAAATCTTTGAAATCTGGTTTACTGTAGACTTTTTCAAACCTTTGAAATCCTTTAAATCTTTAAAATATTTGTGAAATTGCTGTGAAATCTTTATGGAAATCTGGTGTGCGCGCATTTTTTAAATCGTTCACATCCGTGAAATCTTTATGAAATATTAAAAATATTTAAAATATATTGAAATGTTTGAAATGTTTTGAAATCTTTAGGAATATTTTGTAACCTTTTGAAATCTGGTGTACACTCAAAAACCGAGTGGTCAACCCCTCAAAAAATCCGTTGTATAACCATGGCTTATTCTAATTCTGAAACTGAATTAACATCGAAATTTTAAACTAATAATTTTTATAATTTCTAAGTTGAATACCACAACAAAATTTATACTTCAATGTTCGATATTAGCGGAGAAGAAATTAAAAACTTATAGAATTATTCACAATATTAAAGTCTGTTCTTTGCAATCTATAAAATAATTGGTACAGTCTAGAAAAAGTGCTTTGAAATCTCTTTCATTTATTCTGTAATAAACAAAAGATAAATTATATCTTGATGAATAAAACACTTTTCAGTAGCAAGATTTTTTTCTAAGCGAGATGTTTCTTTCATAATAGGTTAAGAAATTCAAATTACTCTTTGCATTTCATTAAAATTACTATTTAAAAAGCGAACAAAAAATAATTAAAGTGCAAGGTTCTCGTAAAAAATTCAAGGAGATTTCCAGGTTTTCAAGGTTTAAAAAAAATTCAAGGAGAATTCCAGGTTTTCAAGGTTTTCAAGGTCGCTAGACACCCTGATATGGGAAGTCCAAAGTGGATTTATGCCAGGAAGATCATATACGGATCAAATATTTAGCTTAAGACAGATAACAGAAAAAAGTTTGAGAGAAGAGAAAAAAGTTTTCTGTGTATTTGCTGACCTAGAAAAAGCGTTTCACAAGGTGAACAGAAGTAAACTTTAGGAAGTACTGAAAGAATGACTTGCAAAGAATGTTGAGCAAACTGAATAAAAGCATGAAGAACATGGGCCTCAAAATTAACGTAAATGAAACCAAAATCATGGTATTCGAAGGAAAGGGTGAGAAAACAATATGCAACATTGTCCTAAACTATGAGAGGATTGAACAAGTTGATAAGTACGTATATCTTGGTAGCCTATTTACTAATCACGGAAAGATAGATGGAGAGTTAGATAGGCATATAGACGAGGGTAAGAACGTTATCGGTAGAGCAGGACCCATTATCAGAAGTAAAAATATATAAAATAAAGCTAAAATGGCAATACATAATTCTATATTTATACCGACTGTGCTGTACGTTAGCGAGACATGAACCTGTCAAGAAAAGGATAAGAGTAAAATTAACGTGATTGGCATGAAATTCCTGCGCATCATATGCGGAAAAAAATACTGATGGACAAAGTGAGTAATGAGATAATCCTCAAAGGATGTGGTGTAGAGGAGACACTAGTTGACATATATAATAGAAATTTGTTAAGATGGTTTGGGCATGTTGAGAGAATGAAAGATGAACGACTGACGAAATAAGTGTATCAAGGTAAAGTAAATGGCAGTGTGCCCAGAGGCAGACCGCAGAAAGAGTGGTTAGAATGTGTAAATAAGACGCCAAACTCGAAGAGATATAAGCAGCCACAGAAACACAAGAGCTTGCATGAGAAAATGCGTGGACGTGAAGGAAGCTGGAGAGGTATGCCAAAACAGGAAAATGTGTCGCAAAATAGTTTATAAGGAATGAATGAGCAAGAGTGTCATAAAATTTCAGACTCAAATCAGATTCAAATGAATCAATTTTGAACGTTTGACTTTAATGTCTTCAAGTTAGAACACTTAACTTTGCAGTTAATCAATTTGAAATATACACATTTTTAATTGTTTAATTTTGTAAATTTAAATTAAAAAGAGTGCACCTTCTAATACTTTCTTTAAATTGCTATATATTTTGTAACTATTCCAATTTTATATTGGATAACAACTTCTGTCTCCTAGAGCTATGTACTGCTCTACATTGTATTATTAGCAAAAATTGTAATCAACAAAATTAATTAATAACGTTTTAAATTCAAATTTTTCAAAGTTTAATTAATTATAAGAAATAATTCTGCATTGATAACCGGATTTACAGGCCAAAATGCTCTAAAAAGTAAAAATAGTGTACTTTCAACAACATAGATGAATTTTTAACCAAATCGTCGAATTTTGAACTTAAAAGATGAATTCTCAATCAAAAAGATTAATTTTCTGTCAAAAAAGATGAATTTTCAACAAAATACATGAATTTTAAGCCAAGTATTTAGATTTTTCAACTAAAAAACATACACATTCAACCAAAAATGGAATAGTTCAATTTTTAGTTTAAAAAAATAATTTTCAACTACAATAAAAATGCATTTTTTAGCAGAGATGCATTTCCAACTAACATGATGAATCTTCAAACAAACAAAATTCGAACCAAGAAAGATTTGTCAGTTAGGAAAAAAAATTCAAATAAATTGTTGAATTTTCAAACCAAGAAGACGAATTTTCTACAAAACAGTTGAATTTTCGACTCGAAAATATGAATTTTCAACAAAAAAGTCAATTTTCAACAAAATAATTACATTTTCAACCAAAAAATAATTGGGTACTGTTAATTCAGCACTCATTTAAGTAGAAAACGAGAAAAGATGAAAAGAGAGGAATACAGGAAAGGAAATTAATTTTCCACTGCACTATTTTTGATTTCAGACTACATACTTATAAAGACAGAGTACACAAATTGTGTCGGCCAGAGCAACATTTTAGAGGCCCTGAATATTGCACATTTTAAAGACAAAAGGGGGAAAAAGGGTAGTGTTTCGAGAAAAGGGGAAAAAGGGGAATTTAAAAAAGGGAAAACGCAGGGGAATAGGGGAGACTGTGATCCCTGTGTTTAAAAGATATATTAAAATAGCAGGACTCGGAATCATGGCAATATTGCTACTTTTTTTAAAGAACGAATATATTTTGCTTATATTTTGAAAAAAATGCCACTAATATTACACTTTTTCACTTTCTCTTTAAGAATATCTTCAGGGCTCAGATTCTATTCAGAGATCAAAAATAGTGCCAATGGTGGCATGAATTGTTGTCAATAATAAGCTTATAATACAAATCACGCCGATCTCAGATTGACTATAATGTTATTTAAAAAAATTGCATAAGTGACAAAAGGTCACATAAAATAATATACAATATGTAATAAGTTGCATTTTCTTCTTTCTAGCATAAATTCCTATGGATATAAAATTATATTCACACAAATGAAATTATTTATTAAACCCATTCCATTTTTTTTAAATTATGAGGCATACAAAAATTGAACCATTCAATATTGTAAAGAACTTTGATAAAATTCTATTAATAATTTTGTAATTTATTAACGTTTTTTGAATTCCTTAAAGATTTTATTATGTAAATTCTAAGCTTAATTTATAGAAATGCTACTTTGATATTTTAAATACATTTAATGAAATTTAGTATAAACCCTCTTAATTCAATTTCTTATACCAGGGTTGCTACAGAATTTTGATTTCTAAGTTCCAGGTCTCTTCCAGATTTTGACAAACGTAATTTTTTTTCTCAACCTCACGCTGACAACTCCAGGAAAGAAAAATTAAACATTTCTAGGAGATGAAAAAAATATCATTGAAGAAAAATAATTGCATGAAATAAAACTAATTAAACTCCGATTGGAAATATTTGCAAAGATAAAGAAAACCTTCGAGAATCAATTCCTGCATACTTCATTAATTCCAATAAAATTGATACATTTCCTACAATCACGATAAATTTCTACATACCTTGAATTATTTCAAAATAAATTAACTTCCAATTTTACGGACGCCCATATCTTAATTATTCTTCAATGAAAGAATTGATCCACGTCTAAAATATTTCTTTCTAAAATTTTAAACCCATCAACTTGCATTTATTTAAAAATTTTAAGATTATTTTTCAGTTTGGAATCATTCCTGGACTGTAGTTTTTTAAAATAAATTTATCTTGCAAAGTCGACACATTTCAATTTTCTGTATCGCTTAATTTAAATTTAATTCATTTTCAACCTCGAATCTTTTCTATTCGAATTCTTATTAATTGGGAAGAATTTATAATTTGAACTACAGATTTTCAAAACAGAAAATTTTGAAATTTTTCATATTAATAATAGCAGAATAAAAGATGAATACTTTTATTTAGCATTGTTTATTCTTGAATTCATTCAAATTTTAAGTTTGGAACTTATTAATTTTTAAACTATTCAATTTTGAGCTTGTTTAACTTTGAATGCTTCCAAATTTTTACTTTACACTCCTGAATGTGATTAAATCAAATTCCTGTTTTTAAGACTATTTAAATTGTACGTATAATTAATTTCCAAACGACATTCAATACAAAATATATCGAATATATGTTCAAGCAACAAGTGCTACAAATTGAAAGGGTACAATTTTGAAAGATTTTTCTTCTAAAAGTAAAAAATGTCGTAAATCCGAAGTTTAGAAAATAAAGAGTAGATGAATTGAAAATAGTTTAAATTAATGCTTCTATATATTAGCCCTTTGGGACTATTTTTGCGTATATATTTCTGTACTTGAAATGTTAAATATATTATTTTAGCCAATTAGCGAAGAAGTTTGAAAATATTTTTAAAGGGAAAGTCAAGAAATAGTGGCATTTTTTTCAAAATAGTGGTATCGCTAAAAAAAGTGACAAATAGTATCAATAGTGGCGGGAGTCCGAGCCCTGCAGTTCGAGGCCAGAAATAGTTATTTTATTCTCTTACCCTTTGATGGACGATGAGATAACTTTTGCACTGAAATCCTTTTCCACACGTAGAACAATTATAATCGAATTGTCCCGTATGTGTTGCAAAATGTTGTGCAAGTCCAATTTTGCTCCTAAAGGCCTTCTCGCACATCGAACACTGAAAGGGTTTTTCTCCAGTATGCTTTCGCATATGCTCCTGCAATTTGTAATTAGTCCTGTATTGTTTTCCGCACTGTGAGCATATTTTTGGGGTCCACTTTTGTCGGACAGCCGGTTGTTTCTTTTGATCCTCCTGATTCTCTATGGATTTCCCAGAGGTATCAGCCTTTATTTGCACAGCCTTTTTCTCCTTTCCACTGTTTTTGCATTTGTCGCAGTCTTGCCTGTGGATACCTAGTGCCTCCATACTCGTAAAATAAAGACCACAGACACAATTGCAAAAATGCTGTTCATAGTGTGACATCAAGTCGTTTGGCTCCGAAGTGGCTTCGTTACAAAATGGACAAATGAACCAAGACATTCCATTGTTGATGGTTGGATTTTCTAAAATCGATTCAAGAAGAGTCTTTTTTGTCCTTTTCGAATACTCGACCATCATGCAACTATCCGAATTTACATGACTGGTTGAAGGAAGTGCATCTGTGTGGTTGGAATTTACTGATTCAGGTTCGGCGGTGAAGGATTCTT
Organism: Andricus curvator; assembly: GCA_932195095.1. Lineage (NCBI taxonomy): Eukaryota > Metazoa > Arthropoda > Insecta > Hymenoptera > Cynipidae > Andricus > Andricus curvator. The sequence continues at coordinate 302,935 of CAKNYM010051678.1, read as the reverse complement.
TGACCTCATGAAATGGGGAATAACTATTTGCAGTTATCTGAAAATGTAAGCATATATTCAATTATAAAAAAAATATTATTCATAAATTAGTTATATATTATAGAATGAGAGGCTCAATGGGAAGGAAAATGGCTTCTGAAAATGTCCACTAAAGACATTATCACTTTATTTGTATATTGACCAAGAGATTAAATTAAGGTATCGCAATTCCTGACATAGGAAACGGTAGTATCTTGAAATACAATTCTAAAAGGTTGTATGTAGATACCACTCTAAAAGGTGATATCTGGGAATACAACTCTAAAAGGTGGTATCTCAATTCAGAATAATGACTTACGTTATTTTCAATAACGTGAGACGCAGGTTCAACACTCAGTCTCTCATGCAGCCTTTGGAATTCGTCTTTTACAGTCACAGACTCGTACTTCACACTTTCGCAATAGTGTACAATTTGCTCTCGACTCGTCTCGGGATTGACGGCCGTAACGTAATTAATTTCAAGTGGATCCAAGTGACCATCGACAGTCAAACTCCCTACAACAGTCATGTCTCCCTCCAAATGCATAGTAATCTGATGATTGGACACCTGTAAAAGAATATTTATATTCGCATCTGATTAGTCTTTTTTATTTTTTAATCAAAATTTATTGACTGATCTCGAGAGCTTAATTACTCCTGCAATCTGGTATACACTCTGTCTGCAATCTTGTGTAATCTCCGCAATCCCATACAATCTTTGATAATATCTTGTAATTTCCCTAGCAACAAAACATTCTAGGAAATTCAGTATAGGTCTATAATTTTTTTCCTATAAATAATTTCTTATAATTTTTTCGCGACTCTAGAAAAACCATTATAGAAAATCATTATAAGAAAATCAGTGTAGAAATAAAGAATGTTAAAATATTGAAAGAGTTGATGCAAAAAATAGAGTACAAACGAATGATTTATTTATTTATTTAACGTAGGATTTCGACCAATTTTAAGAAATTTCAAGGAATTCCAGAGAATTTCCATGGAATTTTAAAGATTTCCAAATATATGAGGAGGTTTTAAGGGGTTCCAAAGGATTTCAACAAATTTCGAGGGACTTCCACGGATTTTAAGGGTTTTACAAAATATTGCAAGTAATTTAAAAACATTTAACTGATTTTCAAGAGATTTAAAAATATTTCCACGGATTTCAAGGAATTTCGAAACATCTCGAGGAAGTTTAGAGGATTTTTGAGATTTCCAAACATTTTTGGGGATTTTCAAGAATTTCAAGGGATTTCAAAAAAAGGTTGTAGCATTTCCAAAGATTTCAAAATATTTCTAGCGAACTTGGAAAAATAAATAAATTTAAAGGGATTCCTAGCGATTTTCAAGATTTATAGGTATTCAGACTACTTTTTTCAGAGAACTTTAATTAATAAGTTCAATCTAATTCCAGAGAATTTGCATGTATTTTAAGCGATTTTGTTAGACTTCATTAAAATTTCGTGGAATTTTAAAGTTTTAAAAAACTAATTTTAAAAGGTTTCATCAATTTTCAAGAGATTAAAAATATTTACACAGATTTCAAAAAATTTCTAAACATTTTAAGAGATTTTAGAGAACTTTTACGTTTTCCTAAGATGTTAAGGGATTTCGAAGAATTTTCAAGGGACTTGAAGTTATTTCATGGAATTTCACAAGATTCAAGGATTTTAGTCAATCTTCAAGGATTTCAAGGTATTTCAAAAATGTGTAGGGATTTAAACAGTTTTTTTACGTTCTTATCAGAGAAGGTATTAGATGTGTGTAAAATTTGACCACCCCCGTTTTTTGTCAAATGTCCACGTTTTGAGACCCTCTGAACCCGAAAAACAGGTTTTTACGAATGTGTCTGTCTGTATGTATGCATGTATGTCTGGATGTCTGTCTGTGAGCACGATGACTTGAAAAAATTAATCTATTAGGTTGGCCTTTCGTATACTTTTTTAGTGTCAGGAACTGAAGGTAAAGTTCCTTCGCCAGTTATTTTGGATACAAATTCAAACAGAGCATTTTGAAAATTTTTGAGACCATTTATTCAAGATTTAAAAATTCCATGTGCGGCTATTCGTAGTACTCGAAAAGTCGAACAATTTATCTCTACGACTTTTTTCGATAAAAAAAATTATCAGAGTTATAGCGTTCATTTTTAAAAGCCGTACAATATTATCATAACAACTTTTTGAATGTTATTGAAGAATCGAAAATTCAAATTTTGATCGCACAAAAAATAATGAAAAATAAAAAATTTCATTTTTTAGTAAAACTATGCAAGATACGAAAAAAGATCAGAAGAAAAAAATTGTGCATCCAAAAAAGATCTACAATTTTCTTATTAATCACTTTTTGATAGGACGCGTAGTTTTTGTTTTAATCGGGAAAAACGACATTGAAAATAGAAAAATCAAATTTTTGGACAAACGACAAAAGCTAAGAAAAAAATGAATAGACCAAATTTGTTCGCCGAAAAAAGAGCTAAAAATTTGTTTTTAATCGTTTTTTGATAGGATAGGTAGTTTTTATTTTAATCGTGAAAAATAACATTAAAGAAATCTAGAGAACTTTGGACAATAAATGATATTTAATTGAATTTCAAGCGATTCTACAGATTTCGAGGGATTTTAAGGTATTTCAAGGAATTTCATAAGACTTAAAAGATTTGATTAAATCTCAAAGGATTTCAAGGGATTTGAAAGATTTCTAGAGATTTAAATTTTTTCCAGAGAACTTTAATGAATAAGTTTAATTTATATTCAAGGGAGTTCAAATCATTTATGCTTTACGGAATAAATAAAATTTTATATTAAGAGATTTCTACGGATTTCAACAATTCCAGGAGAGAATATTAAGATTTATAGGACCTTCAATTATTTGAAAGATTTTGGGGATTTTACTTTTAATGAATTTCAATAGATTTTAACAAACTTCAAAGACTTTAATGGATTTAAAAATAATTCCAAAGGTATCAAGGGATTTCATGAGATTCCAAAATGTTTTCATATGGATTTCAATTAAAGTTTAAGAGATTTTAAAGATATCAAAGGAATTCACCAATTTTTGCTGTGTAAAGTTTATTTGTGCGACATCACTATTTTTGTGTACTTTCATATGAGATTATGAATGGTCTAAAATAAATCGTTCCTTTACTTTTTACATTAATTCCTTTAATATTTTCCCATTATTGAGTTCAATGCTGATTATCCCATAATTCTTTTCTAAAATGAATTTTCTATAATCCATGCAATCTTTTGGAATCTCATGCAATTTTTTGTGATCTTGCAGTCTTGCAATCCAGAGTACACCAAAAATCCGAGCTATTGACCCTTCGACTAACCTTAAATAGTCATTCCCTATAAATTATAATGGATAATATTACACTTACTTCTCTGATATGTTCGTCAACCATTCTAACGGTCGCGCCATCTAAACAATGGATATCAGAAACTTCGAGGTTACCGTCCTGGTGACCAATTTCTTCCTGGGTTACAACTTGTTCACCTCCAGCTAAATCCATGTCGTCCATGACCTGCATCGTGTGCATTGTTTCCCCAGAGTTGTGCGGATTCCCATTTGCATGGTTTTGCATTTCTTCTATGTTTGACTGAATACTCTCTATCCCATTTTGTATCGTCTCAATGTCGAGATGATGGTCCATGTGCACTTCTGGCTTTGTGATTTCCTTCAGCATGTCCATAAACATTTCCTCCGTGTGGAGACATTTCTCGCGAAAGTCATATAGTTGATCTAGTTTGAAGGCACATTCTCCGCAGACTACCTTTGGAAGCTGGTCACCCATCGATACCTGAAATTATTTTAAACAATTTTTCAAAGAAATCTATAATTTTTGAAGTCGGTAAAGAGAATAAAGTTATGGGTATATAAGATTTATTCAGGGAATTAGGAAAAATTATGGAAATAGCCAATCGAACTATTAATTGCCTAAAATTAGACATTTTTAAATTAACTTTAAATTACTTTCAGAAAAAGCTTTAACTATAAAGAGTTTATTTTTACTTGAAGTAACGTGCCGAACATTAAATATCTCAGAATAAATATTTTCGAAAAGGGAAACTTGAAACCCTTCTAAACAATACAACATTTCTCTTACTTAAGTAATATTCATATTCAATACATATGTTTCCATTTATGGAAAGTTTTCAATTTTATTGAAGTATCCAACGAATTTGCAACTAAATTTAAAAACCTTCTCAAGTGCCTAATCTAACGACCTTCAAATATATTTATCATAATAAATTTGCATATTCAGCGACAATATATTTTCTGGAAGAGACTGAACGTCTCATCCTTTACGAAACACAAAAAATTGATATTTATGTTCACAATCAGTTACATCACGAGAATGACATTTCAAAAACAATCTTAAAAAAAAAGATTCAAACTGCAACCATAAAGAGCAATGCAATTAGAATCCGAAGAATCAAACTCGAGAGAACAAATTTCTATTAATAGTTATCGTTGACATTACTCACGCAAATAAGTCCCTATATGCAAATAAACGTTTTAAATCTGCGTAAAACTCAATTTTTCTCCTTTTTTTTGTTATAATCCTTATCTATTTTTCGTGTTACCTGGACGGGCAAGCACGCGGCGATTTTCTTGTCGATGTTTCTCATCTGCTCGCCATTAGCATCGAAAATCGGCAATCCCATCAGGATTCCTGTCTTGGTCGCGCACAGGCGACACAGGTAGTTGAACTCCTCGACGACGACGGACATCGTGATCGTTTTCGAAAAAATGACAAGTTTTTCTTCTCTATCACACCACCCGGTTACTTCACACAATTTTTGCTATTCGCTCCCTTCGGAAGACGCGAATAGACGGAATCACAAAACGCATCCCGACCTGCAGGTCTTCTTCGCGAATTCGTACTCAAATTTTAACGCGAACCACTTCCTGGTTCAACATTATCCACGGGCCTTTGCTAAAAGGCTAAAAGAATCCGCATTCGCTAAATATCAGCTTTGGCCTAACACGGGATCTACGGCAATCTACGAGATCTGCAAATAAAGAAACAGTGAGAGACGGCCTACGTCACTGACGTTCCTGACGATAGAACCAATAGAATGTGCCGCATTTTTTTAGCGTCCTAACCTCAAAGAGAGGTTATAAAACTCGTTTTATGACTATTTAAGAAAGGAATAGTACGTTTGTTTAAAGATACGAGATTAATAAGTGATGAGGGACACATTTATTTCACTTTTAATAACGCATAAATTGATTTGACACCTTTTTAAAAGAATCTGCGGGGGTTCAAAGACCCGAAAATGTCAAACGGGTGAGTAGAACGTGTAGAACATTTGGCGCGACGATTTAAAAGCCAAGTTTTGAGGTATATATTAATACTTTTTAAAAGTTTTTTAAAATCTTATTTCCTTTAGTAACGAGATATACAACTTCAAAACAATTTTAATACAATTTGATTTTGAAGACAGAACACACCAATGTTTTTAGCGATCTCAAATATCCATAATAGGGTGAAAATCAAAATCTCAGATATTAACTTTACATTTAATACAGATAAAATTTAATTAAATATATACATTTCACATTCTTTATAAACAAGTTATTGCTCTGAATTTCTGAAACTTTAGGAAATGCAAGAAAAGACACCAAACTACGTTTTTAGCTTTGTTTGAGTACAAATTTTGCAACAAATTTTTTTGTCCGACATAATAACGTTTTTTTTTGCTAAAAAATGCTTTGCACATTTTTTATTTTAGCCAAACTAAAAAACGTAGTTTGGCGCCTTCTCGCTCGCATTTCCTAAAGTTTCCGAGCGATAACTTGTTTATAAAGAAAATTATCTACAGACCAAAAAAAATCAATATTGTGAAAAACGTCAGTATTGTAGATATTTGATCTAGCTACACGCCCGTAATATTAAAATTATCTCTATTTTTACATTCTACATTAAGAATCTTGTAATAAGTAAAAATTTATCTTGATAGCTTCGTTTGAATCTGCCGCTTTAATCACGTGAGACGTGACCTTATTTTGATTGGCTGCATAAACGAACATCCAAAGTCGTTGTTGATTTTGGCACCGTATTTTGATATATTCCAGATTTTAGACAATTCTTAGTTTACAAATATGGAAAACGTCCTAAAAAGGAAGCTGATTGATCATGCCAGTGATTCAGACGATGAAAACGAAAGTAAATATCCAAAATTTATCATTTTCCTTTCCAATTTATGTCTTTTTGCTCCAATGATTCTCAGATGCCGAGTCATTTTGAGGTTAAGTTTGTATTTACAGATTTTAAATATTATTAATTTATATTATTGTCGACAGCCTTTTGTTTAAAATTCGTAGCCGAAATTAATTATTTTCTCAAACTTAACAGATTTTCTCAATTTATTTTAAAATAAGACCGTGGCCGTGGATTTTTTCTATGATTAGTGGGATATAGAAAAGTGAGTCGAAACTTCGATACAAATTTTTTAGGTACACATAGACACTGCCTTTAAATAAATAACTATTATAGATTTCTATTTTTTTAGTTACAATTTTACGTTTAACGCGGGAAAATGTATTTCTTAAATCATACAACTTAGGGTCGATATAGGTGTAAGTGTGATAACGGGGTTAGTGTAAAAATGTGCAATGAAAAACAAATTAGTTATTAACTTTTTTATTACAACATAATGATTATATCTCTTATTATTTGTAGAAAAATTCGACTCTCATTAGTTATTGATTTAATCAATTATTTTTAAAGAAACGGAGGTGCTTTTAAAAAACTCCAATTCGTAATTGTGTCATCTGGTCTTTAGTTATCTGTTCTTTTTCGAATAAAAATGTAAGTAGATAATAATAATGGGAAAATAACATTTTTATATGTAAATTCACACAGATAAATATTTTGTTAATCAATATAGACATTATGCAATTTAAAATAGGTAAGTTTTTCAATATCACTGAACCTAAATTTAAAGTTCAAATTTTTTTATTTTATTTTCATTAATATTCTTGTAAATAACAAAAAATTTAAAGTAAATGTACATTATAAGAATCAGTGAATGTTTAATTTGTAGTTGCGAAAATGCAAGGTTGTGAAATTTAGATTTTAGTGGTTTTTTATTACACGTATCACACTTTCCCCTAATGACGGTAAATCTGAAATCGTCGACACTCTACCAAAGAAAATTAAGATTATTTTTTCAGACAAGTTTTTGCTGATTAAAGCAGTGGACGATTAAAAGTAGAAAGTCCGAAGATATTTGTGCCAAAATTTGAAACAAAAATCTTCTCAAATATTTGAAGTAACACTAATCAAAGTGTAACTTTGTAATTTCGTATCACACTTACCCTATCGATCATAAAGAAAATTCTTTAAAATCAGACATATTTATATAGTATAAATTTATGGCAAATCTAATTTTTTATTGTATACAATGCTTGAATAACTTGTTATTCTAATGATTTGCTTAACATTTAAAAATGTATCTAAAGAGTTATTTTCTATGACTTGCAGATTTTTTTAATTCTCATATATAATATAGAATTTATTTATAGGAAATAATTCTACGAGATTAAGGAGTACGGATGCTCCAAGATTGTGTCCCTACTTAGATACAATCAATCGCCAATTTCTTGATTTTGATTTTGAGAAACTCTGTTCCGTTTCTCTTTCGAGAATCAATGTCTACGCGTGTTTAGTTTGCGGAAAATATTTCCAAGGCAGAGGCACAAATACTCACGCATACACTCACAGTGTAGCTGAAAGTCATCACGTCTTTTTAAATTTACACACTCTCAAGTTCTACTGTCTCCCAGACAATTATGAAATAGTCGGTAAGTTGCATTTGTATACGGTAATTTGGCCAGGAGTGAAAAATATTCATATTTATACTCATACTTATTATATTATTATATTACTTATCTTATTATATTTAATCATATTTATTCATATTCTCAAAAACCGCAGTAAAATTTACATCCAAATCTCACTTAACTCATTCTTTTCTTATATGTATTGTATACTAAGTATAAGTACTAAGCCATTATATTTTCAACAGATTCATCACTGGACGATATTAAATACGTCCTCAATCCAACTTTCGACAGAGCCCAGATCAATCAGTTGGACACGAATGCAAAACTTTCCCGAGCCATTGATGGATCGATGTATTCGCCAGGGATAGTTGGCTTAAATAATATCAAAGCAAACGACTATTGTAATGTTATTCTTCAGGTAAAATTTAATATCTTTTTTATTTTTCACGTGTTGAAATCACGACTCACAATACAAAATATAATTTTCCTATTGCCTTTTTTCTAGTATATAAGGCTTCCCAAACTTTCAAAAATGTCTTATCTTTCTTTTTTATCCTAACTACGCAACTCTCAAACTTTCAACAAACACAATACTTTTTTGTGATGTTTTAAGAAAAATTGTACTTTCAGGCCTTGTCGCACGTAACACCTCTACGAGACTTCTACCTAAGAGAATCGAATTACGACAAAGTTAGAAGACCTCCTGGTGATTCTTCCTATCTTCTAGTTCAGCGGTTTGGAGAACTCATGAGAAAGTTGTGGAATCCGCGAAACTTTAAAACCCACGTCAGTCCGCATGAAATGCTCCAGGCTGTTGTCTTGTGGAGTAAAAAGAGATTTCAGTTCATAGAACAAGGTAAATAAAATAAAACATATTAGCAATAGGGTAATATTTATAAACATTTAAAATTATTCACATTTGATAAATTATTGTTTTTAGGTGATCCTGTTGATTTCTTATCATGGTTTTTAAATGCGTTGCATTTAGCCCTTAATGGAACAAAAAAGAGAGGTTCGAGCATAATTTACAAAACATTTTTGGGTCACATGAGGATATACACTCGAAAAATTCCACCCCTTGAACTTGAGGAAAGTCAAAGAAGCGAGTTAATGAACACAATAGAATATCGCGAAACAGTTACGGAAAGTCCATTTTTGTATCTTACTTGTGATTTGCCACCTCCTCCGCTTTTTAAGGATCAATTTACGGAGAATATAATTCCTCAGGTAATTATAGAATGAAAAACATATTTAAAAAATGATAGACTAGCAGATTTATAATTAAATTTAGGACATTCGAAGTTTCCCAAATGGAAATCAAAATAATGTTATTTTACAGGTAAATTTGTACACGCTCTTAAATAAATTCAACGCAATATCAGAGAAGGAGTACAAAACCTACAAGGAGAATTTTATGAAGAGATTCGAGATCACGGAATTGCCTCCGTATCTTATTTTGTACATTAAGGTTGTAGATCATATTCCATTTTAGATTCGATAATTAGTCCCAATTTTGATAATAATCTTCCTATTTCAGAGATTTACAAAGAATACATTTTATGTAGAAAAGAATCCAACGATTGTCAACTTTCCAGTAAAGTGAGTTTCCTTTCGTAATTTAGTGTTTTGAAAAACAATTATGGATAGATTGCAGGATTGACCACTCGACTTTTAAGCGTACATCAGGTTTCAGAGATGTCAAAGAATTTTACAAGAAATTCAAATATTTTAGACTGAATTCAGATATTTCACAAAGATTTCAAATAATTTTAAAGATGTGCGAAAGGTTTAAAAAGATTTCACCAGTATTTCAAGGATTTCACAAAGATGTCAATGATTTAACAAATTTGGAAAGACTTCAAACAGTTAACAAAAATTTTAAACATTTACTAAAGATTTCACAACGGTGTACAAGGTTTCTAAAAAATTAAAAAAAATTTCAAGCGATTTCAAAATATTTCAAAGATTTCGAAAAACTTCAAAGAAATTTACAAAATTTTTAAAGATTTACAAAAGATTTCACATATATTTTAAAGATTCTAAAGATTTCATATAATTTAAATGATTTGCGAAAGATGTCAAAAGATTTCACAATTATTTTAAAGATTTCAAGGATTTCGAAAGACTTCACAACATTTACAAAAATCTCAAAAGATTTACAAATGATTTCACAAAAATTTTAAAGATTTCACAAAGATCTCAAAAAATATAACCAAAATTTCAAACGATTTCAACGATTTTAAAAATTTCAAATAGGTTTCAAAAAAATATAATAAAAATTTCAAACGGTCTCAAAAGATTTCGAAAGATTTACAAAAGATTTTACAGCAATTTCAAAGATTTTAAAGATTTCACAAAGTTTTCAAAGAATTTAACAAAAATTTCAAATTATTTTAAAAGATTTCAAGGATTTCACAAAGATTTCAAACGCTTTCAAAGATTTTGAAAGTTTCCAAAGCAATTTACAAAAATTTCGAA
>CAKNYM010051678.1:280313-292635 GCA_932195095.1 Andricus curvator | reverse complement strand
TTCAAAGATTTTACAGTGATTTTACAAAGATTCCAAAGATTTCAAGTAATTTAAAAGATTCACAAAAGATTTCACAACGATTTCAAAGATTTCACAAAGATCTCAAAAAATATAACCAAAAATTCAAACTATTTTAAAAATTTCAAATAGGTTTCAAAAAAATGTAATAACAATTTCAAACGGTCTCAAAAGATTTCAAAGATTTCGAAAGACTTCAAAGATTTACAAAAGATTTTACAGCAATTTCAAAGATTTCACAAAGTTTATAAAGAATTTAACAAAAATTTCAAATTAATTAAAAAGATTTCAAAGATTTCACAAAGATTTCAAACGATTTCAAAGATTTTGAAAGTTTCCAAAGCAATTTACAAAAATTTCGAACGGTTTCAAAAGATTTCGAAAAACTTCAAAGAAATTTACAAAATTTCAAAGATTTACAAAAAATTCACAAAGTTTTCAAATAATTTAACAAAAATTTCAAATGTTTTTAGAAGATTTCAACTATTTCCGAAATATTTCAAAGATTTTACAGTGATTTTACAAAGATTCCAAAGATTTCAAGTCATTTAAAAGATTTACAAAAGATTTCACAACGATTTCAAAGATTGCACAAAGTTTTCAAAAAGTTTACAAACATTTACCAAGCATTTAAAGGATTTAGAAGATTTACGTAAGATTTCAAACGATTTCACGAAGGCTTGTACAGTTGTACGCTAAGAGTGATCAACCCCTCCAGAAAAATGTTCAGTATTAGTGGTTTCAAATATTTGGAAATTCTTTTAGGAACGTGGATTTTGGTGATATTTTAACGCCGGAAGTAAAAGCGAGACATCCGTTTACGACTTACGATTTAGTGGCGAATATTGTTCACGATGGTGAGCCTGCTCACGGAACTTACAGGGTTCATATATTACATCGAGCCACTGGCCAATGGTACGAGATGCAAGATTTACACGTAACACAGATTCTTCCCCAGATGATTACGTTGACGGAGGCCTACATACAAGTCAGTCAATATATATTTTTTATATTTTCATAGATTATTTGTAGATAAATAATTTACATTAATTCAATCAAATATCCTGAAGAATATAGTTTTTAATTTGTAATTTCCTTTTCGTTTCACAGATTTACGAACTGAGGAAGGACACGCAACCGTCGAATGGTGCGAATTCTTAATTCATATTTAACTAGCTTCAGTACAAATCATTGTAAAGATCAAGGTGTGTTTCGAAAGTTCTGATTGTTGACTAAAAGTTTTTAAATAATCGGATCTGAAATCTTACGAAGCTCTAGTTTGTGTCTTTTGTAATTGAATTGTAAAATAATATTATCTTCGTTCTTCGAAATATCGTTTTTTTTTGTAAAAAGGACATTAAAAAGAAAATAGATGTATGATTTCTTAATAAATATTTAAATAATAATAAATTTCATTGTAATTTATGTAGCAAAGCTTTCCAATATGTATCTGTTATTAGGTTATGGGAAGCTTGAAAATTACTTAGCGTATTTTCAAAAATAATTCTGCGCTTTTAAACTTGGCTTTCAGTGTTTGAATAGACTTTAATACAAAGAATTAATCAGATATTTAGTCAAAAATACACTGTCATTTCCACCGTTAAAAATGAAGAATTTTTTATTTTAAGCCTTCAAAATTGAATTATTCTGAAGACGTTAAAAATAAAATAATTTAAAATTGTAAACATTAAAAACTGAACAAACTTTAGACTCGTGAAACTAAATTGTTTAAAATCAATGATTGCTAAATTTAAATATTGTACCTTATACTTTTCAAAATTCAATCGTTTGAATTTGAAATGTAAAATTTACATTCAATTAAAAATTGTTAAATAAGGAATTTATGTAGATAATTGGCAAATTAGAATCTGTTCAACTTTCAATAATTAAGATAGTGTGCCTTTTTCTTTCTTTTATGTTTTTATTAAATAATGTTGGCGATCAGTTAAAAAAATAATTTTTCAAACGGAAAAGGCCTACAGTATTTCAATATTCTAAGTTACCAGAAAAAATAAAAACATTTATATAATTCAATCTGTCATTTCCTAATTCTGAACTTTTTAATTAGAGATTATTTTAAAATTAACTAATTTAATATTTCAAGATTCAATCTGAAATAATTAAAAATCAAATACTGTTAAATTTTCAATATGTAGTTAAAGCTTTTAAAATCATTTCGGCTTGCGAAAAAAATGTTTCTACCAAGTTATGCGTATTTGAATTTCATGCTTAGTTTTTCAAAACAATTTTTTTTTCTTTAAACCTGTATAACTAATTTTAAGTAATTTTAAACTAAATTTTAACTAATTTGAGATATTTATCGTTTTCTGCTGATTTTGATAGCGTTTATTGTCTTCTTTCGAAATACGCCGAAAATTTTTAAAAAAGGTTCTAAATTAACAAAATGGTTGTGGTTTTTCTGAAAATATTAAAATTTAATTAAAAAAAATTCATAAAATAGAATTTTCTAATTTTTTTCACAAACAACGACAGATACGAAAAAATGTTAAAATAAAATGTTGCACGCCTAAAAAAGTCTCACGAAAAGTACCTCCTGCTCTTTTGCGATATGGTTTACGAGAAACATTAAAAAATTATATTTATAGGAAAAAAATTCTCTCGGCCTCAAAAATGGTTAAGCCCGCACAAAGCTGATAAAATGTCATCTTTATATAAGCAGAAATGGTACAAAAAATACAGGGAAAAAAGGTGGGGTTTCCCAGAAAATCTGTTTTATTTTATTCTTCAAATTTTGAAAACAGGAAAAAAATATTTTCTGGAAAACCCCAACTTTTTTATTTTTTCCAATATTTTTGAAAAGTTACTAGGCTAAACCATTTTAAAGGCCGAGATATTTTTTTTTCCTAAAAATATATTTTTGGCATTTTCTCGTAAACGGTGCAAGGTATTGCAAAAGAGCAAGACGCATTTTTCATATAAATTTTTTAGACGTACAAACTTTTATTCTAACATTTTTTGCAGCTGTGCTTGTTTTTGAGAAAATCGACTTTCAATATTTTAATAAACGCGGCTGCCATTTTTTGAATTTTGAACCTCTTTTAAATTTTCCAACGGATTTCGAACAAAGACGACAAGCACTATCAGAATCAGGAAGAAAACGATAAATATATAATTTAAATCAAAATTTATAGAGGTGTAATGCATAAATCTGCCTTTTTTTAATACAAAGCACGAAATTTAAATACGCATAACTTCGTAGACATTTTTTTCGCAAATCGGAAACAAACTCTAAACAAACACATATTTCGTCACCAAGAGATTCTGCTGCTTCAAGTGTACAACCTGCCTGATTTGAAATGAATTTGGTCTCTATTTAAAATAATTGATAAATCACACATTTTTCAATGAATTTGAAAAGAAACGAATACAAAATAAAGTGCCTTGGAAATGAAAATTATTGAATTAAACTTCGCGCCAAATTTAAATCGAAGAATCACGAAGATTACCGACCCCGCTAGTACAAATTTTCACAACCCGAGTGGCGTCGCTGGTCTCGCATTTGAATCAATTTGAATCGAGTCCCGCTCCGCACGCGCAATGAATCGCTCATACATATATTTTCTAATTTAAATTACGCCCCTATTTTCAAAAGATTCGAAACATCAAATTGTTCTGAATGAAGTTCATAAAAGGCACTGAAATTCAAACGTGAAAATCAATTCTGGACTTGTTTATTATCGTCTCTAATTTGCAGCCGAAGGAAGACGTCATGGAGTTGCACGGCGAGTCGCGAGTGTAAAGAGGGGGTGGCGACTGGCGCGTTGAAATCGAGGTGAACCGAATTTAGTCGAGAAGTGTCGGCGGCCGGCCACGCGAAGTGGTTCCGTTGAATTGTCTTTGAACGTACTGTATTGGTTCTGCTCGCGCCTTTTGATATAAAAAAAATATTCTGCACGCATGCTGTTCGCTGTATCTTAACTCGCATGATTTACGATTTACGTAGCTCAGCCGTTGCGTTTTGCACGACGCTGTTGTGAGAGTGAGTGTCTGTGTTTGTGATCTTTGTGTCGAGAGTGTTACTAAAGTTCAAACTTTTACAAAAATACCAAACGTGGATTACGTCGGGAACCAGTTTGGCACGTCTAAAAAACAGGTCAGTCTCAAACTTCACTTTTGCTGAAGCTTCAAAATAACCTACAAAGTTTTAAACACCAGCGTGGCTTTTTTGGTTTGTAACTTGTGATGAATTTGTGACATATATTAAATGTTTTGGCAGTTATCATTATCAAAAGGCGGGAATCAAAATCATGCACCTGTGCAATGTAATGAAAACTCGTAGGTATAATCGAGGATGCCTCCTGGCAGTAACGGTTGTCTGCGAGTTACTTGAGACTTCACTTCCATCCAAAGCCTCAGACCTGAGAACACGACAGGTCCAGGTCTGCATCTCTTTTTACTGTCTTTTTTATTTGTTTTGCTTTTCATTTTTAAGTGTCTTCTCCCGTCTGCTGGCGTCGCTTTTAATTTCGTACTTTTATTGCCGCTTGCACTGATGCATTTTGGTGGAAAGTTTATATTTATTTTTTCCCGTGATAGATCGGACTAATTACTAATCTACATATATATGTATGTATAATTTTCTTACCAATTTTGAGGTTAGAATTTTAGAGAGTTCGAACAATCCAAAAAAACAGTCACAACATTTGGGCATTCATTTTTAACTATTTGAAAGTTTAGATTAATTTTAGGATAAGGAACATTCGAATTTTACTTCAAATAATTTATGCTTCAAGGTTAGAAAATTCGAAGATATTTTAAAACAAGAGTTTGCGAGCTGCGCTTACCGAATTTTGGTGCACCTGCACCTCGTCCCATTTCTCCAATTCAACACATACTTTTTCAAAAGTTCATTTACGCCACATCAAAATTAATTATTATACCTATGATTATGAACTGGTGGTGAATTTTCAGCTTATATTGAGTTTTATGGCTTAGAAAGTGTGTATACAAAGTTATATGAAAATGTAGTAAAAGAGTAGATACGATTTATGTTTTTAATTTTCAAAGATAGCTGTAAAAAAGTAATATTTTATTGTCGATCCTGCGACCTGGATGAACTTTTTCATTTTAATTTTAGTCTCAAGGAAGCTCTACAGTGGACGGTTCGAATTCCTTGTATACGACACCGTCGATCGTTGCAAAAGGAGCGGCGGGAGTTTTCAGAAACCTGTTTCTTGCAATATCGACAAAAATGAGATCCCGTGATAGATAGGCTTGCTCAAGCAATTCCGCCAATTTCCAGTCGCGATTGAACTTAAAATCGAAGTCACAGCGAGGCATAAATAATCTAACATCTCCAAGCGCTCAAGTCAAGTTCTTCTCTTCGGATACAAAAATGGTGTATAGATTGTTTGAATATAAATAATTTGATGACTTTTAACGATTTAAAAACATGTTAAGATTTCATATTAATCTTAAATTTTAAATCTTACATTACGCCAGAAGTGATAGTTATTTATAATTATCAACTCTCTCAATAATGCTTACTTTTTATGTCTCATTTCAAGATTTTATTACCCTTCTATTTAAGTTGATTTTTGTTTTTTAATTAAGCAAACTGCTAGCAATTTCCTTTAAGGTAAGTTGTCTCATACCATTGCACTACCGCAGAAACGACGCGTGATATCGAATTTCATTCAGAATGAATGACATCTATATAAAGAAAATAAGTAGCCAACCAGGCTGTCCAGATTGAATACTTATGTGAATATCAGAGATGAATATTAGCAACCTGAGTATGTCGTTAAACCTTTCAAAAACTAGGATTAAAACTTTGGTTATTTTAGGTGTAATTTTACTGTATTTATATTTTTGTTTTCAATAGCAAAAAAAAGTCCATTAAATCTCCCAATACCGCTGCAAATAACTCAAGGCAACAATTTCCCTTTCAATGAATCTAGGGGGGACACGGAATTGTCGTTATGGGGTGCCACTTTCAAGTCCTTCGGTTCTTCCGCTCTAGAATACAAGCTTAATCTAAAATTCTTCAATAAAATAATATTAATACGAAAAAATGATATAAAAAGTCGTTAAAAGTAGACGGCGAGTTATATTAAATAGATAATTAAATTCAAGGTCGTATAATGTTTTGTTCGTTGTCCATGTCTTCTCCGCCTTAATTTTTATCAGATTTTATTTACCCTGCTCAGTGGGACCGCAGTTCCGTTTGATATTCCGTTTCTACATCGTTTGTAAAAGTAGGCCTGGGAATTCGAGGGTGAAAACTGAAAACTATTCGGAACATGCAACTAGTCGGTCGGACGATAATAAATGGGGCGAACGAAAGAATGTGTGGCCTTTGAAATTGCGCGGGAAGTATTCCACGTTCGTATCACGAATCGGAGATAAGGATTCCTCACAGAGTTCAATGGGAGTATTTCTGATTGTTAGTTTCTGTGACGTGAAAATCAGAGTAACACACTTTTAAGTTTTAATACTAATTTAGTTAAATAGTCTCGATTGAAATGTTAAATTTAGAACTTTTTCCAAATGTATACTATTCAGTGTTCAACAGCCTGATTCTACAAAGCTAAAATTTTTTGCTTAAAAATAAATTTGGCAATGTAAAAATAGTAACGCCTGAATTTGAGCAATTTTAAATTGTCAATTTTGAATCGAAAGCCTTAATAGTTGAGCGATTTTCAAGGCTTCATTTAGAATTTGTTGAATTTTGAATAGCCCTGAATTAAAAAATGTTTAATTTTTATCAGATAAATTGAATTGAATGCTTTTAGTTTAAAATTGATCAAATTAAACGTTTTTGATTTTTCAGTTTTATGTTTTCAATTATTTGTACTGAAATTGTTTATATTATATTTATTAATATTTACGATTAGGAGTTAGCGAAAATATTAGACTGCTTAATAATGACTCCACAAGTTTTGCAACTTTCCTTAATTCTAATCCTGATCCAGATTAAACCTCTTGGATGAAAAATTGACCCATAAACAGTGATGAACCAAGTTTCTCTTCAAAAACAACTATCGAGGGAACTATTAGTTATCGTTACCGTTATACTGTTTCAAAATGTAATTTTTTCTTCTCGTTTTTCTTAGCTACTTTTGCAAAGAAGTAACTATCGCTACTTTTTATATTTTAGAAATATATAGTGAGGAAAATAATTAGCTCTTATGTCTATATATTCTTTCTTCATTTTTAACACCAATAATTGTTCGAAAACTTCGTCGTTCAATCTGCCCCTTCTCGAGTTGAATATAATTCCTGCCGTACTAAAGAATCTGTAATGGGAGGAAATGTACTTTTTTGTTCCAAAAAAGTCTCAAGCCTTCAATTTTTGTTTGATTTTTAATTTTTTTAAATTATTATTAAAGTGCATTAAATACTGAAAATGAATTAATGAAAAAATTAACAATAAACATTGTTATAAACAGTTTTTGTGGCGAAATATTTAAAGTTCTTTCCAATTAAATATCTTGAGACCGAGCTGAGAGTCTAAGTTAGTCACAAATAATAATAAAAATGTATTAATAAGTATTTTGATGAACAATTTTTTATAGTTATGAATTATAAGATCTTAGCATGCAGGGTTATTATTCGTTCATAACAAACTCATTCTCAAACTATTATGATTTAAATGTCGATTTTTTTCTACATGAAACTTTTAGAGATTAATGCGCTTAAAATAAATTTTTTAATCGAACAAAAATTGAAGGCTCTAGATTTATTTGAGCTTTGGAAAAGCGTTCAGCATTGAGACTTTTTCATCCGTTGTTTCCATGAAAATGAAAAAATCGTTACAAAAGCAATAAAATGTATTGATTGTCGTAAAAGAGACTTGCGAATTACATTTCAAAAGTAACTAAAAAAGTAACGATTTTTATAGTTACTGTTACTAAAAAAAATGTAGCTGCTAATTATCAATTCGTTATTAATTTACGAAGTAACTTCGTTACCACTATCATTACCAAAAAAAGTAGCTAGTTACAGTAATTAGTTAAAAGAAACTAGTTATTTCTCATCATCTGATTTTATTAAATGTATTTGTAGAATATTTTTCAAATTTTGTCGTTTTTGTCCATAATATGATTGTCATTTTTTCTCTGCAGTGAAAAATTGTCATTTATATTGAAGTTTTATCTGGAAAGAAATAGATTTAAAACTTGAAGTCGACGTTATCCATGTAAAACTTCGTAATTTCGTATTTCTTTTGCAAAGAAGAGCCAACGAATGCCAGACGGTATTGTTTGTATGGTGCATTACGTAAATGAGTGTAGCCCGTGGCTATTGTATTCGGCGCGCCATCAAATTCCGCCACTAACCACCACGTTAGAGGAAGAAAAAAATGGTTTTTTGGCCGTTATGCTGAGGAAAACTTCGTTGGTGTCCTTCAGTGCCTTCCTCCGCTACTAATCACCACGTTAGAGAAAGAAAAAATTGCGAAAAGAATTGTTTCTTATATCTTTACACCGCAGAAAACTAAGATGTGTCCCTCAAAGTATCCATTAGTTTTGATAAGAAAAAACTGTAGCGGAACCCGCGAAAAAATCTGCATATATGTATATCTGAGTCAACATTTGCTCTTGGCGTTGAGATTTAATTTCCGTTTGCATTATCAAAGCTGTTTAACTAGTTATGCTAATGGAAATGGACTTATAATGAGAGTAAAAGTCGAGGTAAAAGTCGTATACTGAAAAAAATTCTGAATCTTTTCTGTGATACATAAACGTAAAAATTAATTATTAAATCTAAATAAATAAAATTTAACTGTAGAAGGCGCGGATGAACATTTCGTAAGCCACATGCGAAGTGTTAACTTTTAGGGAAATCTCAAGAGAGTAAAGGAGAGAAAGGAAGAAACTTTGCGCTCGAACGATCGATAATGGTGCAACATCCGCGCGAAGAAGGATATACATAGTGCTCGTGTTCGATATCCCCTCAATCTCGTAAAATCATCATCACCCTGATGTAACGATCCGAAAAAAGTAATCCACGCCTTTCTTTGTTTAGACTGAGGGGGAAGCAGTAAAAAAAGGATGAATATCTTTTCTCCAGCCCTAGTTCAGAGTTATCTCTGACTATGTGTAACAAGATAATATCAGTAAACATACAAGAGTTTTTACAAAAAAATATTTTTTGTACATTTTTAGCTATGAAATTGTATTTAGCAAGGTAGGTCAGTGAAAAACTTTTAGAAAAACACGCGTAAATATTTGTTCAAATTGATATTTCATAAAAATCTGAGAGGGAGATCCTATTTAGGAAGAAAATAAATTTTCTTATTTCAAAGTTTCCCGTTTCAATGACAGGAACTTTAAAAGTACTTCTCAATATATGTGTAATATGTATAATCATGTATGTATGCAGAAATAAAGCAGGCTTGTCCAAATTTCTCTGTGTACTTGTCGCGGGTTTTCTACTGAAATGGTGGTTCTACTACCTTTGCCTTATTATATTTAAAAACCCTTTTGCCTCTTTATCTAGAGCCGCACACACAAGCTGCGATAATCGTCTAGTGTACTTTCCACTTGCATCTACTGTACGGTTTCTCAGATGTTCCCGTTTCTCCACTTTACCTTTGCAGTAAAAACTCTTTTCTTTTCAGTGATGACCCTAGATGGGAAAGATTACTATCTTTTCACGAAAATCTATTAAAAGTAGTGGAAAGCTAGAAAAACATTCTTCCAAACAGTTTAGTTGACTTAATTGCCTTCGAATTTCTTATATTTTATAATAGTCTCTACTTTAATTAAAAGTATTTTAAGTATTTACTAATATTTGTTGTTTTAAATAGACCTTTTCGATCATTTGTTTCTTTGACGAATTCTTTTCACTTTTTTATTTTCCCCCTTTTTAGTTAAATTTTTCCACAATGGTTGCAAATGAAAATTTCAAATTAAAGGCTTAGAATTCATCATTTTCAATTAACCCTTAACAAATTGAGAATTTTCAAATTGAAACAAATTATTATACAAAGTAGCAAAGTACATTTTTTGAGTTTAAAGCGTTTCTATTTGAATATTTACATTCTCATCAGAGAAGGTATTAGATTTGTGTAAAATTTGACCCCCTCCATTTTTGTCAAATGTCCACGTTTTGAGACATTCTGAACCCAAAAAACAGGTTTTCGCGAATGTGACTGTTTGTATGCATGTGTGTATGTATGAATGTATCGATGTGGGTATGAATGTATATGTGTAAAATGAAGGTCAAGTTCGTTCATTTTTGATAAACATTCAAAAAGTGAGCGCTTTTTCAAAATTGTTGAGACCACTTTTTTCAAATTTAAAAATTCTGTGTACGGATGTTCATAGTACCCAAAAAGACAAAAAATTTATCCCAATGACTTTTTTTGATAAAAAAAAAATTACTGGAGTTATAGCATTTACAAAATTCCAAAAAACAAACGAAAATGAACATTTTAAGCCCAAAAATTGCACAAAAAGATAATGAAAAATAAAAAATTCCATTTTGCGATTAAACTATGCAAGATATGAAAAAGATGAAAAAACAAAAATTGTGCATATAAAAAAGGTCTACAAATTTGTTATTTATCACTTTTTAATAGGATGCGTAGTTTTTGTTTTATTTGCAAAAAATAGCCATTAAAAATAGAAAAATTAAATCTTCAGGAAAACGACGCAATGTACGTAAAAAGATGAATAGACGAACATTGTGCATTCAAAAAAGGTCTACGAATTTGTTAGCAATCACTTTTTGATAGGATGCGTATAGTTTTTGTTTTAATCTTAGAAAATAAAATTAAAAAAAAAGAATTAAATTTTTGGACAAACGACATAGGCTATGAAAAAGATTAATAGGCAAAAGTTGCCCACACAAAAAAGAGCTATACAAATTTGTCATAAATAATTTTTTTATAATTTTTTGAAAAATCACACAAAAGGCGAAAAAAAATTAATAGGCAAAAGTTTTTCAACCAAAAATAATCTACTTTGTTATAAACTTTTGTTATAAAAATTTTCTTAGATCCACTTTACGCTAGGATGAGTATCGTAAAAAATATCATTAAAAATAAACAAATTAAATATATGGAAGAACGAAACAAGTTGCAATAATATGTTTAATAACAAAATTGTTTTTTAATAGGTTGCACACCTTTTTAAATTATAAAAACAAGAAAATGCGCTGTAGGCGCGCTGAAACTTGCGAGCTCGAAATTGTCTAATTTTTTATTTGATGATATAAAGAACCTATTTTCACAAAAAATTCCTTGCAAACAACGACAGATTCGGCAATGAGATAAGAAAAAAGTTTGTTCATTTTGAAAATTTCTACAAAAAATACCTCTTTCTCTTTTATGATATCTTGCATTGCTCGCGACAAAAATTCAATTTTGAAAATAAAATTCTCGTGGTCATAAAAATAATTTAACCTGCATAAAACTTACATGATGTCTTCCTTATAAAAGTACAAAACCAACAAAATTGCAAAAATAAGAAGGTAGGGTTTTTGTGAAAATGGGTTCTGTATATTTAAAAAACGACGCCATTTTGTTAGTTTTGAACTATTTTCTAACCTTTTTTTGTCTCATATCCGAAAAATACGTGTCGCCTCATTGCCTTTAAAAAACAATATTTGGTCGCCAAGAGATTATACGACTTGAAATGTACCTACCTCAGGGTGCCCAATAAAAAATTTTTAATTTGGCAAATGCTACCCCCTAAGATTCTTCCTTTTGGTGAAAAAATACTGCCATAAATGGGCACTGACTAGTATTACGGAATTTTCTGTAACGTTAGCTCAGAACGAGCTAGAAAAGTGGTTAGTCTTACGGGAAATTCCGTAACGGTAGACAGTATTGCCATAAATTGCTTTTATTTAAAAAAAATTGTTATCCAATTAATATTCTCCTAGATGATGTTTTAAACCTGAAAATAAATTTGGTTAGTTTTTGATTTTTGAAAAATACTAATTATTGGGTGAACAATTCTTTTACCCCTGGAAAGTATTTCTTATTTACTATGATATAATACCTAAATTTTCTGAAACAACCAAAAATTTGAAGTTATTCCTCATTTTTCCTCATGTTTCCCCTGAAATCATATGCACATATTCTCTATAATGAATAAATTAAAAATATTTATACAGGGTGCCATAAACAAATCTTGTATTTTGAAATAGAGAAAAAATACACATGTTTTATAGTTTGAAGATCCTATGGTGCATTAAAATGTATTTTACGACAGTCGACTAAAGGCGACTAATAATGTGCATTACTTAATTTATAGCAATTCCAGGTGAATATAAACGAATTCAGGATAAAGGACCCCGCACCAAATGTACAGAAAAAAGCCTTATGATAAAA
>CAKNYM010051678.1:252918-266208 GCA_932195095.1 Andricus curvator | reverse complement strand
ATGGTCAAGATCAAAATAAAGGTCACCATTGAATTCCTTGTTGAAAGTTCCTTCAAGAATGACCTTGACCGCCCTGAAAAATATCTTACCTGAGGAAATATTCAGCCGTCCCGGGACTGTTTGGACACCCGGTATATATATATATATCATTTCAAAAGAGTATGAAAAACAAAACATTTTTGCAGATGGTCCTTAAGGTACTAAATTATACAGGAATGCTGTACCGCCATATTGACAGCCATGTTTGTATACTTTATGCCAAGTATAAACGGTATATTTCGACAGTTACCTTTTAACTTTTTAGCAAGAGTACAAATAAAAAATTGTGAACTGACAAATAATTGTGAGTTGCAGTGCACCTAATTGTAAAAATAGATTCAACAAAGTGGAGTCCGCTTGTTTGTGTTTCCTCAGAAATCCAAAAATAATCGACATGCATCACATGCAGAAATTTTGCCGTGGCCCCGATCGGGTTCGGATCTGGCCAAATCCGGCGCGGATCCGGAAACCGACCTAGGCCTGACCCGTGATGAAACACACGGCCCGATCGGTGCCGAACGTGGCAGCCCGATCTGGCTGCCAGGTCGGTCCCGGACCGGATCCCGATTAATTTCCTGTTGATAATATTTATAAAATTTGGGTATTTCTTCTAAAAATAAATAATAAAAAACAAAGTCAGTGCATTAAAAAAAATTAATCATTATATTATATAGGAATTAATTAATTAATATAAAATTATTCCGCCCCAATCTTTCGCGGGTTTGAAATTCGTTGTCAATATCTGGATCGTCACGATCGATTTCATTTCCCACAGCTTCCGGTTCATCGAAATTAATATTTTCTTCATCTTCATCATCAGCTTCAGAACCTAAAATATAATTAAATACACGTTTGTCAGCCTTCTTAGAATATAACCTTATATTTACAAATTGAGACCGTAATTATTTATAGGTATTAAATTATGAGCTGAATAATTTCCTATTAATTAAAAAAAAACTAATAATGTCAATTGAGGATAGCCGTGAATATATAAATCTTGATAAACAAATTTAATATTAATTTTAATATTGAGGTTAGGTTTCACTGATTTACTTACTTGCATTTCCGTCTCGTAAATATGATATCCTGGTTATTGCACGGTGTTTCTGAACCCGCGGAGTGCTTTTACGCTTTGGCATTGTTTATTGAATCCTTTTTCACGTATCACACTTGAAATTTAGTTCAAAATTGAATAGCTGTCAAAACTGCACACACGTCATTCGCTACTTCACAGAACACATACTAGGTGTCGTTGTAGGCGGTAACCCGGCCACCGGGTCTGACACGACGCTGAAACCACGAAATATACCCTATCCGGGACAGACCGGGCCAACCCGATCAGGGCCTGAGCGGTAAAATGGATCCAGTATGGCGATTTCTGCATGCCTAATAATAATTGAAGACTATTTAATATTAAGTGTATTAATAATTTGAATGTAGTGTATAAAAAATACTATAAAATTTACTTTTAGTATTTTTTGTTCAGGCGTTATTCTCCTATAAAGAAAAACATGCATTTGATGTCCTAATGATTCTTTTCTTTCGTTTTCTTTATTTTTTTTTTCATTTAATAATGTTATATTCACAGTATATATTTCAATTTTCATCCACGAGTGCCTTTATTTAAGATATTTAATAACATATTGAATTATTGTTTGTATATAATATTGGTTTTTGGTTGTTCTCTTGAAATTAGATTTTTCCCCTCATTTTAAATAAAAATTGGAACTCACGCCAAGCAGCGCATAGTACAAACATAGCGGTCCAGTACTCCTGTATAATCTAGTACCTTAATGTTCCTTGACCCGTTTTATAAGCTGCCGCCCTTTTAATTTACGTTTCAATGATTTGAACGTGTATGCGTATTTATTTTAGCTGTTATTCTTTCGACTAGAATAGGATATTTATCTGTCGCATATACACCTTTTCTAGGTATTTACATTAATAGTTACATCCCGGAAACCACTCCCCCTTATATTAAATACCAGTCCTGTTGTCTTAACAATAATAATTGTATTGTACAATAATAATACGTAGCTATATTTAATAGATAGTTATAATATTACAGTAGACATTATTCATGTTGTGCAACAGATTTGTATTTTTTTATATGAAAAAAGGAATAGTAATTCAGGTATCTCGGGTAGTAAGTAACTAAATTGTATTTTTAATAAGACATATGTAGCTGAAAATATTTGAAAAAATTATGTAACTGTAGGCGGGGTGAGGGGGGGTCCAAACTACTTTGTTACGACTTATCACATGGCATGGGAGAGTTGATGGGTAAAAGATTGGCAAAAAAGGTTTTACGTAATTTATGGATTGCCCCTGATCGAGTTGAAATTGTTTAAATATTAGGGCTTTTATTTTTAAGTGTTACAATTTTAAAAGATTTTAAATTGAAACTAAATTTTTTTTTTATATTTCAATCTACGAAGTGTCTCGTCGTCCAGAAATTCGGTATGAGTAGTCAAATATTTTTTATCAGTTTGGCTAGTCAATTTGAAACTATTAAATTTTGAATGATTCAAATTCAGAACTGGCTTCAAGTGTGAAATGTTGTAATTTTTAAAGATCTAAACTTTGTACGGTCTAATGTCTAATTCGGTCGTGTTTAATAAAATAAATTTTGTTTTCAGGTGAGTTCAACTTGCATATATTCTTCCTTGCCAAGAGATATGTGAGTATAAAAACCATAAGCCTGCCAGCGAGTTATTTTTGGTAATTATTTTAATTTGTCAAGTATCTCACAATTAGTTTTGAGTTGTCCAATGACCCTAATAATATTATGCAAAAATATATTTATAATTAGGCCGTGGCTACGTGTCACTCAGAGAAAAAGTTGTTTTGAAACAAAAGCATGGTCCTCTTGCCTGTTTTGTTTTGAACGAAGTGAATATATTTTTTACACAAACAGAATTATTTGGCTGCAAGAGTAGGTGAAGTTAGTCGCATAAGGAACATTTTTGCTGCAAATGGATTCCTTTTGAGACAAATGAAAATCCTCTCAACCCTAAGTTTAAGAGGAAATTCCATTTACTTCAAGAAACATCCTTTTGTCACAAAAGGACATTTCTCTGAGTGGTACCGAAATTTCGGTACAAATAGCTGGATTTTTTCGGTACAAAGAGGGGAGCTGGAAAAGGGGATATTTGTACCGAAATTTCGGTACGTATAGCTGGATTTTTTCGGTACGCGTAGACACTTCCTTATAATTAAGTCAAATTGGATGCAAATGTCCATATTGATAAAAATGTATTTTTCTCTGGAATTCAATTGTGAAAATTTAAATACGATCCTGGCTTTTTTGTTCTTGGCCTTTTATACTGAAGACTATCGCAATTATCGGTCAGGCCACGTAGGATGTTTCGAGGCATGTCTCATTGACGAGGATCCGGAAGCTTTGCGTCTAAAATATATGCGAGTTCACGTGTCTGTTGGTTCAGTGCTGCGGGCGTCATATAGAGTTATAGACGTTTCATAGACATCGTGACGTGACTTTGGTACTAATTATTTCTCAATTCGATAAATTAATCTTCCTGTTGAAATTGAGTAGTGCGTAACATCAAATACAACCAATCACGCAGCTTGATTTTAATTAATCCAAGACGATTTCACTACTGCTTAACTTTTCCTCCCTTTTATTATCACTTGAAAATTATCAAACCTGAACTTTTAAAAAAGTTCGAAGTTTGTTCTACAAATAACTCATCAGTCAATTTTTGAACATTTTGCAATTTTTTTGGATTATTGAACAGCTACAAATATATTTTTTTTCTTATTTTAATATAATTTAAAGTAGAGTTAAATCGACGTTTAATTATAAAGTTGGGTAAAGCTGCGCCTCGAGTAAAAACGAATTTCTCCTCTTTTTCCGGAATTTGATGAAATTTTCCTATCAAACTACATTTTGTATCGATTGAGTAACTCAGTAGCAACAAACCATATTGTTCTTTATTTCTGAATTTGAAAATTGGATTTTGAATCTATATGGATACTGTTAAATTTGTATGGATGCTTTCATTGATATTCTTAAATATAACAGTATAAAAAATTATTTTTTGCAATAACTATCTCGAAAGTCAGGACTTCCATGTCTCTTTAGAGTTATAGAGATAAGTAACTTTGCATATCGGCAAAATAAAAATATTCGTAACAATTATTATTATTATTATACCATTAAGACATTTCCCTTTCGGGGTAGGCGTGACTTGCTCGGTTGGAGAATAGTAGCGTGTATATGGGTGTATAGGTATAGAGTAGATAGGTATATGTTAAATAGGTATATAGGTGTAAGGTATGTAGGTATATAGGTATAAGGTAGATAGGTATAATTCTTTTAAAAAAATTATACACAAATTTGGTTGAAAACCACCATACAGGATCGGAAATTTGGCAAGAAAGTGTAAAAAATGCTAAATAATGTTGTCGAATGATTGTTGCGAAAAATGTCAAATTTCGGAGGAGAAAGCTGAAAGATCAGAAGTGCAAGGTAAAAGGCCAGAGATGAATACAAAAGGTCATATGTTAGGGATTCAAAGTCTGCGATGAGAGGTCATATGTCATTGGTCAGAGGTCAAACATTGAAAATGAAAGGCGAAAGGTCATAGGTCAAAAGTTAAAGATGAAAGTTTATTGGTCCGAGATAATGCTGTAAGCGTTAAAGTTCAAAGGCCATGGGTCAATCACCAAAGGTTAAAGGTCAAACGTGAATATTCTCCCAAAATACGTTGAAAAGAATCCAATCAACGAATTCGTCCGAATGATTCGAGCCTTAATTTGTCAGAACGGTTGTTCTCGTCCATCGATTGAAAAGCTTCGGTTCGAGTAATCATGAACCTAGAGTGCCAAAGGCCTGGTAAACGTAACCACCTTCGAAATAAAATGTCAGGGTGAAAAAGACTGGAGGTCTTGATGAATTCCTATATCTATAACCTTTTAGATGAACTTTGACAACCAAAAGTCAATTTTTAGCACATTCTTTTGATATAACGGTCTGACCCAGATTTAAATTCCCAATATTCTGTTCTTTAACTCTCAACTATTTATAAGGCCTTCGATAATCTGTTGCGAGTTGGTCTCCATTCGTAAAATTAGAGTTCTTTTCTTATGCGTCCCGGGAAATCGGGAAAAACCTAGAATCAACAAAATCTACCTTTTTCTACTTTTATCTCAGGGTGTGTAGCGGACCGGGAAATGGGGAAAAGCCTGGGAATTTTTATTTACACGGGAAAACCTCAAATCAGAGCGAGGAAAATCTGATTTGCTTCCGTATCGTATATGATACCATTAAAGGTTTTCCATGATAGATTAAGGTAGTTGTGTCAAAAATCAGAAGTCTTAAAAAAATAGTTTTTCTATGATTTTAAGAATTCAAATAATATTACTGATGATGTCATGTCAGATAAAAAACATTATTTCTAAATGGTTGAATTTCAATAATTAATGTTTTTTTTTTCGACGAAAATATTCTCTACAACTCTACTGTTTCCAATTTTGAAAGCAATTTTTTCTATGGCTGAAATAGTTCACACAATTTTTTTTCAATCAACCTTTTTTAACAAAAGAACTATATTTGAAGATTATTAACTTATTTTCAAAATTGGAAGTAGTAAAGTTATAGTAAATGTTTTTCCTGAAAAAATATGCCATTGTTTATTAAAATTCGACCATTTTTTAAAAATTTTTAAGAAGCGGCAGTAAGAAAAAATTCAATTACAAAAATATTGTTTAAATAATTATTTTTCGTACGTTTTGAAATTTTCTCACCAAAAAAGTTTATTCTTTCATATGACATGACTAATAATATAATTTTAATTCTTAAAATCATAGAAAACTATTTTTCCCAGAGACCTAATTCTTGGTACGATAAAGACCTTAAGTTCTTTCAATGTTAATTATATGAGACTTAAAATTTGTTCTCTTATAGGATGAAAGTTATCATAATTCTCTACAAAAGAAGCCAGGATGAAGGTATTTTTTTTAATTATTTCAAAATATATTGCAAAAATAGTGCAAATTTTAAAGTTTTCTTAAAATTTAAATCAAATCTAATACAAAATTTTACAAAGTTCATACAGAAATGTGGGAAAAATTCGAAGATATCGAATCTACAGGAAAATTATGATAAAAATCAAATTAATTTTTTATTAAATTTAATAGAAACCTCTTGATTACTTATTTAATATATTTTACAAAAATAGTTCTTTCAGGAGAAAAAATATTAAAATTCTCCAACATTTTTGTTTTTACTCTAAACACGTTGCACCATGCAGGTGAAAATTTTCACAATAATGGTGATAAGTTAGTGCGATTTTATGGTGATTTACCTTTAAGATAATTCCAAGAACATTGAAAATGATTATTACATTAGATTTTATTTAAATTTTAAGACAAAAATTAATGTTTGCACTACTTTTGGAATATCTTCTTAAAAAATTGACAAAATTACTTCATCCTGGCTCATTATATAGAGATTTCAGAAAGCTTTCAAGCTGTTCAAGAGAAAAATTTTAACTCATATAATTAATATTAAAGGAATTTTCAGCAATCATTGATAAACATGGTGTTGTATTGGCACGATTGAAAAGAAATATAAATTTATTTTAATTTCAAAAATGCAAGAATCTCTTTTTTGTACCGAACAAATGCATCATCTCTGAAATATTTTTATTTTTCGTCTTGATTTTATGAAAAGTGAAACTTGTTTTGAAATGGGAAATACGAGTAATATGCAAATGAAATGTTTATTTTTGTATTTATTGTCAATTACAACTTTACGGGATTTGTGGGTGTAAATTGGATAGGCCTGACCAGGAAGGATTGCAACGGTTGTAAACTCTCCATAGGCATAAACGTGCCCGTCCAAACGACCAAAATAATCGATAGTGAGCGAAGGTTCCCTGACCATAGACTTTATTCGCGAAAGGCTCTGTCTTCATACATATGTAACCTCTCTTGACTCTAATTTTTCTTCTTCAATAACTACCTCGATATAGGTCCAATAAATACCTCACAGAAGCAGAATTACTTAAAGCCAGGTTTGAAAAACTGTTTAAAAAATTTACTTTTAGGAAACTTTTTATTTTTATCAAAAGTAGAATGTTACCTTAAAACAAGCCTTTTATTTTACAATTTCACTGGATCGGGAAAACCGGGAAATGATGTAGAATTTGTATACATTAGATTAGAGAATGGGGGAAAAATAGGAAAAAGCAAAACTTGGTGAAATTAGTTATATTATCTTAAGGCTAGTAAGATAAAAATAATATAATTTATTTAATTTTATTACATTTTAATTTTTGTTACTCAGTTCCAATTTTTTCAACTCAAAATAGTGAAAAATCTTCTTTTCACTCTCTTTCCAAACATTGCTCTTTGGTTATGCTTTTTTGTAAAGCAAGTGAGTTGTTGAAAGTTAAGGACCTAGAGAGGATTATGAGAGCAGAGATAAGGCCAAAAATACTTTCAAAGCTAGGTCAAGATGCGTAACTACTAACTATGTGCCAGGTAACTTTACAACTTTTCACCGCAATGGCGGTATGCAAAGTTTATTATGCTTCCAAGATAGTAATTGTCGGTGCGTCAGAGACCCTAAAGGCATATAAAATTAATTTAAAATCCTTCACTTTAAAATACCGCAGTAGTATTTCTAAATTCTGGTGCACTGTTTTGAAATCTATTTTAAATAAGCCGCTAATGTTAATCTCTTCTTAATTTCTAGATTTCCAATTCCTGGAGATGAATTGGTTTCTCAAGTGTAAACCACGAGGAGCTTCTTTCTAATCTTTGAGAAGTTCTTGGAATAAATTTATCTCGACCTTTTGTTTTGTTAACTCGTGCTCTGATTATTTGAGTGCGGAGTGTCAGGTAGGTGGGTGATTTGAAAAGCAGTGTGCTATCTCCGACTTCCGCAGCAAGTTGGTAACCTGGTTTACACGTATGGGAAATTATAGTGACGTTTTTGCTATTGCTAAAGTAGTGCATATATTGTATCAGGGATACTTAAGTCTTCTTGGAACAAAACTTAGGCGACTCGTAGAATCTTGGCTCGTATAATCCATGAAGAGAGTAGCGAGACCGTGGAGGCTTCCCACGTGTCAATAACGTAATACACTTTCCACGTTTACAGAGAGACAGGGAATTCATTCTTGAGTCTTTCTTGCGACGTTGAAAGACTTTCGAAAAAGGCGGTTATTTGAGAAATCATGGGAATATTATGGGCATTAAAATTTCGTTGTTACGGCCTCCTTTTATGTGACTTAATTTCTATGTAAATAAGGTTATTTTTTTTGTAATGAAAAATATTTTTTCATCATATATCATAGTTTTAATCTCCCTTTTGGTAGAAAATGTATAGACTCAGTTTAAATGTCACTTGATATAGTAATATGTAAAAATGTGAGATTCAACGAATTCGTTTTGAAAATTTTAAAAATTGCTATTTTTTAATTGTTCAATTTTGAAGGTTTGAATTATCCAATATTAATTTTTGAGTCTAAATTTTTAGTTGCTTAATTTGGAACGTTAAAAGTTTGAAAATTATTTACTTTCAAATTTTAATTTATCAAAATTATGTAATTTACATATCAAGACCTCTTAATAGTTAAATATTGTTATACACAACGTTCAAAATTGAATAATTTCAGGTTCAAACTTCATGAATTGACAAAGCTGCCACACAGTCACTTTCAGTCACTTTTATAAGAAGTCACTATAGTCACTTTAGTCACATTTCTCCATCCCATTTTAGATTTTATCTGAAAAAAATATGGAATTTATGTATGGAATATGTAGATATATAGTAATCTATGGTATGAAAATGCTAGTCAGTATTAAATTTTAAATTATTTTAATTTATGATTTTCTGGGTTTCTAGGTCCAATTGTGAAGCATCACACTAAATCAGAAGGCATAAATTTGACCTGCAACAAAATGATCCAAGAATGTAACAGTCTTTTGTTTCTTTATATTGATACAGATTTTCGTATCAATTGAATACCGTTGTAGCAAAATGATTACTTCAGATTTACTGCGGTTGCAGCCTACTTTAAAATGTATGTCACTGTTAGAAAAATTTGTTCTAAATTTAATACAAATGTATATGAAGTCATTAGCATACACGGGAGTTGAAATTTAATATCCATTAAAATATGAATAGCTGTACACTTTATATTAAATATAATATACAGGTCGGTATAGCAGCGTGCTTGAAAACTCAAAGTGCTTTTATTTCTTTAAATATTATCAAATATTCGCAATTGAAGTAATAATCTAGAATTCGTCGACTGAATTGCTTTTTATGATTGAAGTGCAACGTACATATGGAACTCTTTCCAAAATTTGCCCTCAATGGTACAAATTGAATGTGAGTACAGTTGATTGTAGGTTAAGTCTGTCATTTATTTACGTAATTGAACTTTTCGACTTGAAATCCAATTTTATTTTTGATTAATTGTAAGAAGGTATCATGTTTTATTATTAAGAATCGAACATTACTGCTATTCTTATTTTGATTTTGTGTAAAATGTAATTATCTGAGCGATTATCATCAATGTATATGAAATTTAATAAACACGTACCTAAATAGCGATTTCATATGCTTGAGATATTAATTTGAATAAACATTGGTATTTTAAATTTAATACTATTTTTAACAGTGTATGTATGGAACGATTTTACAGGGCATATACGATTTTAAAATATTTTCATAGATTCCAAGAGATTTTATAGGATTTTCGACGATTTTAACGACTTTAAGGGATTTTAAAAGCTCTAAAGGGATTTCAATAAATTGTACAGGGTTTGAGGAAATATCAGATTTCAAATAATTTCACAGGATTTTATAATATTTTTGGCTGTGTCTAGTCGTGCCGAAAAATTCGGGAGTTGGAAAAGGGGATCGACTAGACATCCCGAAAATTCGGGATGACGAGAAACTTCAAATATTTGTAATGGATTTTAAAGAATTTATTCGCAAGAAGTCATTGATTTCGTAGGGTTTAAAATATTTGAAGCGATTTTTAAATATTTTTTTGCAATCCATGTGAATTCAATTGGAATTCACCCTGAATTCTAATTAATATAATTATCCTAAATTGTTTTAAATTCTTTGTAATTCTCATTAATCTTTTGAATTCACTTGAATTCTTCTAAATTCACTCAATTCTACTTAATTAATTGATTTTTTCTTAGTTTTTGTTCAATTCATCCTGAAGTCTTTTAAACTCACTTTGAATTCTTAGGCATTTCATCAAATTCTTTCAAACTCCCTTTAATTTTTGTACACTCATTTCAAAACTGATTGAATTCATTGCATTTTTCATATTTTTTAATTGTTTTCATTTGACTTGAATTTTTTTTTAATTCACCATGAATTTTGATGGATTTCATCGAATTCTTCGCATTTCTCCTTAATTCCTCTAAATTCACTCTAAGTTTACTGAAATCAATAGCATTTTTGGGATTTAAAAAATTCTAATTTATTTGAATTCCTTTGAATTTACCTTTTTGAGTTAGATTTTTTACTATTTTTAAGTAAATTAGGCTGTGGCAGCCTTGAGAATAATAAACTAAAAATGTATAAATTTAAAATTATTGTATTTCATTCATAAAAGACTCTGTATTAAAAATGTTACAAGATTAGAATCAGTTAGGGCATTTTTTAAAGTAAGTTTTGCGGCTACCCTCCTTGAACTTAAAAGCTCCTAATTTGGAAACACTTGATTTTAAAATCCTTCCATTTCAGAGGCAGAGCCCTACAACTTGAAATAACTTGAATGCTTCCAATTTAAAATAACTCGAACATATTCACCCTTCGGAAAGGCACGTTTATGTGTGTGGTTAAACTATGTATTTGCAGACGAAGGTTTCTTGCAACTTGTGCCGTGAAAAAGAGACAAAATCGACAAAAAGAAAGACAGAACCCGAGAGAAGGAGGATGCTTTCCGCTTGTTTCCGAACAGAAGCCATACATACACCATATGGTCGCAGTCCCGTGTTTGTTGCACATCAGCACATGCATTTTGTGAAACGAGACATACTATAGACTTACTCAAATGTGTATGTGTTGTGCATAGTCGAAACTCGATCCGCACTCGAGAAGCCGTCGATTATCCGACCGTTACATAGGTGCACAATATACCTAGCTGATGTATGTATTATGTCTTTTTAAATTATTCAAGTATTTAAACAATTGAGTCACAATATCAGGGTGTCTAGCGGACAGGAAAATCGGGGAAAACACGGGAATTTTATTCAGGATCGGAATGTTTTTTATCCAGAAATCAACTTAATTGATATTCGATTATGTTATGTGTTTGCGTGTATAAGTATATTATACTTATCTTTTTATTATTCAGATTTTTATAGCATTTAAGCAAATACTTGTGATTCTGGCTGCATAATTGAGTGTCCCCATGCAAGAACAAGACTAGATTTTTCTAGCGCGGTGGCGTTGGCCCCTGACGAGTAAAAATCGAAATACGAAATTTTGAATTTTAAAACATAGATTATTGTAGATAATTATATTCCGCATCTTTTTTTCTCTTGCAAGAAGATCATATCTTTTTTAGATTTTTAAAAAATTGCAAAAAACTTTTTTTTGTTTAAAGTCAATTTTTAATTCGGTTTTTGTCTTCAACTCGTGCTCAAATCCACAGTTTTTGGAATTTATTTATAAAATTTATAGGAAGTATTCCTTATAGTGTTCTTGTTATGACGGTTAGCGATACAAATTCTCAACTTTATTTATAACAATATACAAAATTATTTTCTAGGCTATTGCATAATTCGTTCCACAGAACGTTTGAGCGCTTCGTTTATCGAGGAAAGTTTGAGCAAACAAAAACTTCCTGCGGAGAAGTTGTTCAAAAAAGTACAAAGAAGTTTTCTGTAAAGGCTTTTTTTAAAATAAATTAATAGGTAAAAAACTGTGAACGCTAAACTTTAAGCGCGCGACTGATCTTCTATGCGTGGATTATGGCGAGTCGGGACGTCTTGACGTTTAGGCGGGTTATAGGGGTCTGGCTTAAAAAGAAATATTAACACTTCAATTGACATAAAATATGTTAAATAAATTTTTATTCATTTAGCGAATAGTTATGTTCATAATAATTTATATAAATTAGAAGTAGAGACGTACTCTTCGCCCTGCGTTAAAAAAATTTTGTTTTGAAAAGCCTTCTTACGGAATTATTATATTATTACCAAAACACGCTTTTATCACGATATCTGTACAGAAATTCAAAATATAAAAAAAAACAGGAATCTCATTTTTTTTAGCTTCTATCAAAAGAGAAAGAACTAAATATTATACGTACTCTATTTCTGCATGTTTTCTTAACATTTCTAGCCCACGTTTCTACATTTGTTGTTCGTTTCCTCCCTCTAGAAGAACCTTCAGATTCGCTCTTTAATATAGAAATTTGAAAATTCGTTTTAATAATACTTTTTGTTATTATAAGTTATAAATTTTATTTTCACTGAAGCTAAGACTCGCAATACGCGTACGAAGCGCACACTTCGGTACTCAGAATAGAAATTATCTATTTTGTTTTAGCAGAAAACTGCAATGTTTTGGCTACGAATGGGATCAAAAAGGCTGAAGGGCATTTGACGGTCATGTAACACTTGAATAATCCTCCTATATTACATTTCGAGTTCATGGCACGGCCGTCGAAGGAAAGACGTTCCGACTCGGCACAATACACGCATAGAAGATCAGTCGCGCGCTTAAAGTTTAGCGTTCACAATTTTTTACCTAATTATTTATTTGAAAAAAGCCTTTACAGAAAACTTCTTTGTACTTTTTTGAACAACTTCTCCGCAGGAAGTTTTTGTTT
This sequence comes from Andricus curvator, assembly GCA_932195095.1. NCBI lineage: Eukaryota > Metazoa > Arthropoda > Insecta > Hymenoptera > Cynipidae > Andricus > Andricus curvator. Next base: position 253,327 of record CAKNYM010051678.1, on the reverse strand, counting down.
GCTCAAACTTTCCTCGATAAACGAAACGCTCAAACATTTTGTGGAACGAATTATGCAATAGCCTAGAAAATAATTTTTTATATTGTTATAAATAAAGTTGAGAATTTTTATCGCTAACCGTCATAACAAGAACACTATAAGGAATACTTCCTATACATTTTATCAAGAAATTCCAAAAACTGTGGATTTGAGCACGAGTTGAAGACAAAAACCGAATTAAAAATAGACTTTAAACAAAAAAAGTTTTTTGCAATTTTTTAAAAATCTAAAAAAGATATGATCTTCTTGCAAAGGAAAAAAAGATGCGGAATATAATTATCTACAATAATCTATATGTTTTAAAATTCAAAATTTCGTATTTCATGTCTTTGAAGTTTGCATCGTTTACGATAAACGAAAATGAAAAAAA
>CAKNYM010051678.1:199087-225483 GCA_932195095.1 Andricus curvator | reverse complement strand
GTAAAACTTGGGATCATTTAGAACTTAGGCTCTAAAGGAACTCTTATTGGGGGTTCCTTTTTAGTTCCTTTATATCCGATATATGGCCATCGGCGAGTGCCGACGTTTTCAACTGCGCATGTGCCGAAAAGCGCGGGCCTATTTAAAATCAATAAATACTATGAATAGTCATACAGATAAATATTAACAAACGTTTTTTATTCTTTTTTGAAACAAATTAAATTAAATTATAGAAATATCTAGCTTCTTGAAAAAATTTAATATTAACCTAATATTGCAATGTATATTATATCATTTTAAATAGTCCCGCGCTTCTTTTGTGCATGCGCAGCGGAAAACATCGAATTTTCAACATAACCTTAAAAACGGTCACATTTCAGGTGCGAGATCTTCCTTTCAAGAATGACTAATGTCTATGATTTTAGTTTCTTCATCACATTTTTCCCAGTGCAATAATATTTAATTCGAATTATAAAGTAAAATGTGCATCATTAACTTGTAAAATCTTTGAAGTGAGTCAAGGCAGAAGTGACAAAAAGGCTCTATTAGAACCATTTGAATACACACTTTGGGTTCATTTAGAAACCATTTATCGTTTTGGGTTCCTTTTCAGCAAGAGAGGTTCCTTTTTGTTGCAGCTCCTTTGGAACCAAAAATTGGTTCTAATAGAAACCCCAGTTTTTTCTGTGTTATTGTTTACTGAAATAAATGGAAAAAACGTGACATGTTTATAGTTTTTTGCCGTTTTGACTTTGAAAATAAAATTTGCACCCATTTTCACTATCATTTCATAATCAACGGGTCAAAATACATGGGTATACGGAGTTTTAAGTTATTGGGAGGTATCCGCTTTTCGGAAGTTTATCCTCAAAATTTCGGTACAACCCTAATAGCACGGAACGTTCCCGGAACGTGTGAAATGTTCGCCCCTTGGGAACGTTCCAAACATAAATTATCGTTATTGTTATTATTATCAATAAATATCGCGTAAACCGTAAGTGATAGATCAAAAACGATGTCAGTTTATGATACGGATATCATATTATTGTGTAGCATATGCGGTACTCAAAACTCAAAAATGACATACATTCTTACCTATCTCTTACGGTTTACGAGATAATTGTTGTTAAAAATAATAATAATGGAAGGATCCCCTCAGGTCCCAGTGGAACGTTCCTGGAACCTTCCCAAGGGGCGGACATTTTACACGTTCCGGGAACGTTCCGAAGGTGCCCGCTGAACGTTCCGTGCTATTAGGGAAGAGGTATCACGGAGCTATTCGTACCGAAATTTCGGTACCCGTAGACACAGCCTAATCTTTACCTATGCTGTATTTGACTAATTTCAAGTTTAAGATACGACTGCAATAAGATTTTTAATTTAAAAATGTAATGTGATCCCCCAAGTGATCATTTGTGACGTTGTTCTGACCCCCCCCCCCCTTTTTAGCGTCACGTGATTAGAGTGTGATTCGCTATCTAGAAAAAAAACATCGCTCGAAATATTTACAATAATTAAAATTGAAAAATTCTTGATAAATATTATTTTAACATTACATTTTTATAACAAAAATGATTTGTTATTAACTTCCAAACAAATAAAGATGCGAAACAATCTAATCAGTCACAGTCGGTTGAATAAAGTAAAAATAACAAATGAGGAGATGGTAAGCAGACAAAGGAACCGAGGCAAGAGGATTTCGCCAGGGGCGAAATATTTTCTCATGAATCGGAGGGGCAGAACTCGCGAATAGAAAATTCATGGCCTTCGGCCCTGCGCTGTTCAAAGTGGATACGAAGTGACGTTCTCGTCGCGAATGAAGTACCAGTCACAGGTACCCTTGAGGGTTTAAACTAAAGAACTCTCAAGAGAAAAAGAGAAGGAGAGTCAACTCGATTCTCTAAAGAGGGAATCAGAAAGAGAGAAAATAGGCTTATTTACCATCTACTCTCGACCTTCCTATAAATTTCCCTTCCCTCCTCATCCCTTTTGCTTGCAATTCCTTCCGCGGTTTTCATCGATGTTGCCCGAAATCAATTTTTCGTCCAACCTCCGAGGAGGAAACGAGGTCGGGGATGAATTGAAATTAAACGCTCACCTCGAAGGCCCCTCCTTCGTCGGAAGTGCGTTGGTAATTCAATAAAAAAGTTATTAATCGGGGAAAGTCACAATTATAATTTCTTCCGAGCTTGAGGTAGTGAGCAAATTTTTCTGCGAGGGAGAATTTAATTAGTTTAAGGCATGTGAGCAATTCCATGTCAAGTCATCTGAAGAATTTCAACTGCTGTTAGTAATTTCTATGAAAATTCTAGTATCCGTTCTTTAAGGTGTTGAACGAAAACCCCGAAAATACTTTTTTTTTAATCAAAAAACTTAGGAGATATACAAAATTGAAACTTTTCGTCCTTTTTTTCTTATATTTTCAAAACTTTGGTGATTTTAATGATATTAAGGTATATATTTTTTTTAATTATTCGGAGTAGGACGCAGTTTTGAAAAAATATATTTGAACAAACAAATTTCAAAAACTTCTTGGATTTTTCAAAAACTAATTTTGAAACTGAATTTCTAAAAAAAAAACCCTTTTTATTTTCTTCATTTTTTATATAGATAGCTCACAATTTCCTCTATAAGCCCTGTAAATATAAAAATGGGATCTCCCTTAGTTTTCGAGAAATAATTAAAAACGTACGCCGAAATGATGCATGCGATGTGAAAAACCGTGTCAACAATAGACGAACAACAGAAGCATATTATAATCGGAGTGGCTATTTCGCCATACATGTATGGCGAAATAGCCGACGGTAGCTTATTTCGACATACAAGTATTGCGAAATAGCCGACGGTAGCTTATTTCGACATACAGTTATGGCCAAATAAGGACGGTATTTTATTTCGCCCGTTGGAATATGTACAGGAAGGGGTGACGTTCAAAATACGGATAGTAGGTTATTTATTATTATATAGTAGATTATAATGAACAAATTAATCATTAAAAGGGCAATTATAATTGCATCAGCGAAACATTTGAGGCGAGTTATCCTCGAAATCTCAAGGAGCTCAGAGGTTCGATTTTTGCGCCACCTAACAGCGGTGGTCAGAACCACCTCTGAGCTCCTTGAGATTTCGAGGTTAACTCGCCTCAAATGTTTCGCTGGTGCAATTATAATTGCCCTTTTAATGATTAATTTGTTCATTATAATCTACTATATAATAATAAATAACCTACTATCCGTATTTTGAACGTCACCCCTTCCTGTACATATTCCAACGGGCGAAATAAAATACCGTCCTTATTTGGCCATAACTGTATGTCGAAATAAGCTACCGTCGGCTATTTCGCAATACTTGTATGTCGAAATAAGCTACCGACGGCTATTTCGCCATACATGTATGGCGAAATAGTCGCAGCCTATTATAATCGTGTGCACGAACTTCAGAGTTCATACTCACGGGCGCTGCGCTGCCACGACGTACGTTCTTAATGTACACTGTTAAAAATGTTTGCAATTTTAATATACATTTAATATACATTTGTATATTAAATATAAAATATAGGTATACTAAATCGCCATTAAGAGACTATTTTATTAAATTTCATATACCGCATATTGATCATTTATCAGAAAAGTTAGATATTTGCACTTTACACAAATTAAAAACAATTTTGACAGCAATTTTCAATTATAAATAATCAAACATAATATTTTCTCCTAGATAAATATAAATTACACTGGTTTTTAAGAGAAAAGTTGAATTAAACAAATAATTAAGAAACCTAACCTCCAAGCACCTGTACTCACGTTAAAATTCTAACATTCACAGCGAATTTTAGAAAAAATTCCACCCGTACGTTGCACTTTAATTGTAAGTAGGAATTAAGTCGACGAATTCAAGCTTATTCCTTTATTTTTTAATATTTGACAGGATCTGAAGGCATCAAAGAACTTGTTGTTTTCACGCACTCTGTTTTACCGACTTTAATATACATGTATATTAATTTTACAACATGATGGTATATTAAAATTAATGTGCGGTATATGCAAATGACTTTACTCACATGTATATTAAATTTCGATCAGATTTTTTTAACAGTGTATATTCTTTGGCGTGAAGTCTGATTTGGCATTCAAAAAAGGCTCTAAATGTTGAATACCGGCCTTTGTACACCTTAAACATATTAAAATTATTTGAAATAGGTGCATAAAGTAACTTTTAATCAGTTGTTTAAAAATGTCTTCTTTTCAGAGCATCTTTTGTCTTAAGTAGCTTTATAAGAATTGAAGTATGTAAAATTTCCCTTGAAACTAAAAAAAATGGAATGTTCTATCTCTTATAGTATATAGGGATATATGGCCTTCAGAATATTTTTTTTTTTTAGTGAAAATTTGTCGGAATTATTTTATTTTAATTTCTGTAAATTAGCTCATGTCATGTGCATCGTAGATGAAAGTTGTACTTATAAATGTTGAAATACACTTAATTTCCAGCAAATCTAAAAAAAATGTTCTATGTATCTCATATCTACATCCCAAGTTACAGCGTCCTGAAAAAGATCCTTTGTCGTGAAATGTCGTCAGGCATTGAGATTTTTCGGAATGTGTAACTTGTTTCTGGTGCACTTCATATAAAAGGTTGTTTTTGTGTTAATAAAAATACCTTTTACGTGAAGTGCATCAGAAGAAGTTTTTTTAAATAAACTCAATGCTTGAAAAGGGGTATTTTTCAGGGCGCGGTCCCAAACTATAAGAGATAGAACATTCAATTTTTTTTAGTTTAACGGGAAATTTTACACCCTTAAATTCTTACTCAGGCTATTTTAGACAGACGATGCTCTGAAAAGGATAAATTTCCAAAAGGCAGTTCGAGTTCAAGATGTCCAAACGTATTCAACATTTAGAACCTTCTTTTGGACGCCAAATCACAAACTTTAAGCCAAAGAAGCTCCACTTTGGAGTTGTTTCCATGAAAATATGCATATTAACATCTAAAGAAAAGGAAAAAATCAGGTTTATTAAAAAATCCCCCTAAGTATTTTTCTTCTTTTGGTCTCAACATGATCATGAGTTATCACAGAAATGAGATTAGAAAAAAGAGGAGAGGTGAGAGCCCTTTTGGTTTGAAGTCACTCGAGATATACCGTGTTAATCCTTATTAAAGAATACAAAAAATGATGTACCTGAAGTTCAGAACGTTCAAATGAACGAAAAATGTTTTCCCAGTTTTATTTTATCAAAAATTATTGTTCCAACTACAATTAAAATAATGCATTCGAAGTTTATTTTGCATTCTGTTATTTACAATATAAATTGAATCAATATTTTAGTGCTGTTTCTAGTTTACAAAGCCATTAGCACAGATTTCGTTCATTTGAACGTTCAGAACTTCAAACACATCAAAAAATTGAAAAAATAATGAACATATACTAATAGGCAGCTGTTCGAAAAAAATATTTCCATCGAATTATATGACATATTTATTTATTTTTGTATCTGCAATAAGTTTAGAAATTATTAATTTTGACTGCGACAAATAACAAATAATAATAAATAATAATAATAACAAATAACGAATTTAACGTTTTACAGCGCTTGAATTTGGAATTTATATTGAGTTTCTGAATGCGGGTGAAAACAGTTGATCCAAAAAAGTTAGCCAATTCAGAGTTAATTGATCAAGAATTTTGAGGTTATAATTTCATATGTTTTGAAAAGCAGATTTCGGTAGAAATTAAAAATCGAATTTCCAATTTTTTTACCAAAGTAAAGATTTTCCCCCGTAGTGATGCATGTCGATTATTTAAAATTTTTTCCAAAATCTCGTCAGATTAAATTAAAACCTTGAACACCATAGTCATCACATCGAGACGAACGATCACTTAAGTCGAGATGATCGTCTCTTCTCGATCGACTTTTTTAATTACAAATTCTTGATCTCCATTACATTTCAGTTCCATCTAACTATGTTTTAAGCAAATCTCGATTTTGTCCAAAAATTATCGACATGCATCACTATTCTCCCGAGATACGAGGACGCTGAATAAGAATAATAAATGTTTGATACCAGAAAATTTTTCTGTTCCGAGAAAATCGAAATTTATTGTGACGGTAGCCCACTGTGACAGACGATTTTTTGCTAAAAGGCCTATAAAAAAGATTTTTTTTTTCAATGAACAATATTTTCAGGAAATGCCGATGGTTTTTTTTGATGCAATAAACCCATTTTCGAAAAAATTTTGGTTATATAATTCCTATACTGCCACCTTTCATTTATAAATTTAAAGAATTTCATATTTATCAAATCTAATTTAATTAAAATTTTAACATTTTAAATTTAAGCCAGTGCAGCTACATAATTTTGTAGTTAACCAACTTGAATTAATCAAGTTTCAAGTATTTCATTTAACTAAACTAAATTTTAGACGTTTTTTGTGAACTTTTATATATACTTAAAAATGGGAAAATTGTGACTGAATTACAATTTGAAACTCAAAAAAAAGAAAAAATCTAATTTTTAGATGACTTTACAATTTTAATAATTCTGTGTTCTTATTTATTATCAGCTTCATTTCACAGAAACATAATTAACAATAATTACTTTTAAAACCTTTTTTTTTAATTGATCACAATTCAGGTAAACTCTTCTAAAAAGAAACCTATTTCAAATCTAAGTCTATAAGGATCGTGCTGCTCTCTTCGAATTTTCAACAAATCCTCAGTTCCCTCTTTCTTTACACTCTCATCCTCGCTTTAGCATTTAGCTTCACCCTCTCTTTAGCCGTCGGTGTCAGGGGCATAAATTCGCAAAAAAGAATCGTATGTCACTTGTTTAATGCTCGCAGACGGCTATGGATAGTGTCACTAACAATATTGAACAAAGGTTAAAATTACAAGTGATTTGAGCACGCGCCGCAAATATTTTGTGGCCAAGAGGGTCGTGAAAAAAGGCGGGTGACACCTTCTTACTATATATGGACCCATAAAATAATTTCTTTCTGGTCGGCCATTGATTTTTTCTTGTTTTACGAAATACGAACACTTTGCGCTCATTTCTTTTAGTCTCCTAAGTATAAAGGAATTGACAATGGATCATTATTTAAATTATGAATTGACTTTAAATGTAAAAAATCAATAAATAATACAAATGTATTGGTGGTATCGAATTTATGTCACTCAGTGGCAGGTGTTATATGAAAATCGCATTTCATTGGATTACCTCGAAAGGGAGTTGGCTTAATAGTATAATAATAATATAATAAATTCACATAATATTCTTCCAATATAAATTACTTATTAAAGGTATATTTTAAATTTTAATTGTATATATCGTCCATTTTAAAACCTCAATAAATTTATCATTTTGCTTTGCAGATTTGAAAAATACATAAATTAATATATTCAAATTTTCGAAGCATTTTCGAGGTTGGAAAATTTAAGACAACAGTTTTTTAGTTTTATCTCTTCTAAAAAATAGATTTAAGAATCATCCGAGAACCGTATTTTCATGAAATGGGTTATATTTTTTTAAAGAGACAGTTATTTCGCTTCCGGAGGCTCGGAGAGGAAACTTAATCCCATTTTCAGTTAATCGGGAAACCGCGAGCAGGCTCACACGGGAATTTCGTATCATGAGGGCCGAGTTATAGCACTCAGCAAAGTCGTATTAATAAAATGCGATAAAAAAAAGGTGCGTAGATAAAATGCGCGAGGGATGTGACGATACTGCGTTTAATGAGGATGTACTCGTATTAACGACTTGTACGTAGGAGCCATTTCCACAGCGTCGCGTGTATAATCGCGTCGCTGTCAATGTGATTAATGGGCCAAGGATTTATCGAGTGATCGACACTGTTCCGGCGCATCGAAGAACCCGGTCATTCTCGATGGATCTTTTCGATTAAAGTCATTCGCACGTGCTTGCGAGAAACAATCAGTCGCTACTCCTATTGATGCAATACACCTTTTTCAAATGTAAATTTCCTACCGTACATTTTTCTCTTTCTTGTATTGCATGGTTTGTACAAATCTGTTTTTCAGAATAAATAAACTCTTTTCTATTCTATTTTTGGCCGCAAAACTCTTATAATAGGACGCATTGCAAAAATTGTTGGCCACTGAGCTCTTATCTTTAACCTTTGACACATGATCGCTGACCTTTATCCTCTCATATTTTACCTTCGACTGGGATCTTCGACCCATGATCTTTCATCTTTGACCTCCAAACTTCCACCTTTGACTCCTGATCTATACTTTCTCAACTTTGAACTTTCATGTTTGACTCCCGACCAATTACATAACTTCTCATATTCGACCTTTAATCCTTGACGACTGACCTTTGACATATGTTATCCAATATTTGACCCCATATTTTACCTTTGACATATAACCTCTGTCGTATAATGTTAGGACCTGTCTTTGACCTTTGATATTTAAGCTTTGGCTCCTAAACTATGGTCTCTCAGCTTTGATCTTTCACGTTTAACCTATGACCAGGATGTCTGGCCACAGAAAAAAATAGAAGTGAATTTTCGTTGCGGGTAACTTTCAAGTAGATAAAGTTGAATTTTTTCGGATCGAAACAAAACAAGATTCAATAGAGTTGACATGGTAACCATATTTGTTGTAGGTAAAGATTACTCTGAAATCGCTGTAAAGATTACATTTTGGTTTTTTCTGTGGCGACCTCCTTGATTTTTTTAACCTTGAAAACTTGGAAATCTCCTTACATTTTAATTATGTTTGTAATCTTTGCTTATAAAAAATTAAAAGTAGTTTAAATCTGTTAGTCTACTTTAAAAGAATTTTCTAGTTTAGGAGGAGAAATCTTGCTGGGATTATAGAATATATAATAATTGGTTTATTCACGCCTCTGTTTTCATTAAAAAAATGTTGTCAGTAATAAAATGCAATGGCTCATTTTTTACATGATCTATCAGATTTCTCCTCTGACCTATGCCATTTTAACCTTTTCGAATCCCTCTGTTTGCGTCTCTCTTTCCCTTAACTCTATTCGAGGAATAAGAGAAAAAATTAATACAAATTTGTCTAAAGCTTTCCTAACTAATAAAAATTGTATCCTTTTTGTTCCAGGTGGGTTCAACTTCAATATATTCTCGTTGTCATGACTTATGTGAGTAGTATGTCTATGAAACGGAAATTGACAGCATTCATGGTTGACTAAATCTTGATACTTGCAAAATTTGAAGTTAGGAGGGTTTCAAATTGAATGATTTTTAAAATTAAGGCATTCGAGACGATTTCGAATTCCGATAAATGTCGAGATTTTCTCAAAATCTTCTTGAATGCCTCACCAAGCCATGTGTCTCCCGAATTTCCAAAACGGATTTTTATTTAATTTTGTTCAAGCTTCCAAAAAATATATCTCGTATAGAACTGATGGCCTCCGCAGCTTCGCGATGAGAGGAACCGCGGGGCCGAAAGAGAAGCGGTGCTCAGTCAAGCGTGACAAACAGCTCGAGGGCCGCACTCTCAGCCAGTGGCGGATTTCCCATATAGGCTACATAGGCTGCAGGCTAGGACGGCAAAATTTGTGGGGCGGCAGAATTTTCGTGCTATAAACTTTCAAAAATTTCGAGTTTTTTCTACATAGATGCAGCCTGAGTGTGGTGGTAAAAATTGTCACAAAGATTGACTGAAAATATTGATTTTTTATTCAACTCACTTGTGTAATTTATTGAGTAATTCAAAACATTACCTAATTCGTCTGATGAATTTTAATTTTACCGCGCATAATGTACGTCTTTCTAACTTGTATCTCTTTCGCGGCAAGAAACAAACAAATAAAAGCGGCAAATACCTAAATACGCCACTGCTTTCAGCAAGTTAGTTGCATCAGGTTGCGTCATGCGTCCAAATTCAACAGAAATGATTGATGCGACCCTGCCTATTTACGTTTGGATTCCCCCGATTCAGGATCAAGGCCACTGCAAGCCATGCCCGAAACCGTTCTTATATCGGGAGTTGTTGCTGTCGGGAGTATTTTGCTGTAACTTTGACCCGTCGCCTTAACTCACTGAGGTTTCTGAATGTTGAAAAATTGCTCTTTTTTGCCGGATATGAATTTCAATCCATTCCAATGTAATATTTATTAAAAAAAAAACACAATTTTTAAACATTAAAAATGTTTAATGTGTGAACAAATCATTGTAAATAATAAAGTTTGTATGATTATACTTGCGATTAGGTCGTGAAGTAATTATTGTTTATTGTTTCAAATAATGAATTAAGTAAATAATTTATATTAAAATTTTATTTTCTGGAATATTATAAATATAATACAGTAGATATATTATACATACTATATAATACAGTTTAAACCAAACGTTTTTGAAATACTTGTTAAATAGAAACCGTTGTTAAAAATACAGTTTGTATATTAAGATTTAAATTACGTCAGCAGAAAGCCTTAAGTCAAACACATAGCAAAACTAGACAGCACCAAGTTAGCGCCAGGCTAGTATTCCATGAATAGACAGGAGTGATGAAAAACTGTACTGTCTTAAGCATGATTCAAGACTGCCCCGAAGTTTTTCCACACGGAATAAGGAGTAAATACATATTGAGTACTTAATTTGAATATTCCGTATATTTGCATGGTCTCTGATAGAGAGTTTACTTTGTTAGTCTGAATCAGGAAAGAAGCTACTTCGCATCTCACTGAAGTTCGCAACGTTTATAAATGAAAATATAAAAAAATTTAAATTACTCAAATCAATTTTTTGTTGTTCAATTGTCGTATAAGTAATGTAATATATGACTTTTGGTGTTAAGAACTCATTGTAACGCCATGTTTATTATTTTAACGAAATAAGACATATTTGATATTCGGAACAAAATTTTAATTTTCGTCTAAACGTTCAGTTCTCGAATTTTATTTTGCTAATTACTTTTACTGGATGTCAGGCAACAGAAGAAAATGATTCTTCTCAATATTCTTCTCGGAAAACTGCATTTTATCCACCTACTTCCGATGAAGATGTTGGGATGAACCTATTTGCTGTTGCCTGAAATTAAATACACTGGAACGTGGAATGAAGAACGGTTTCGGGCATGGCCTGCACTGGTCTTGATCTTAAGTATATACTTGTTTCTGCCGTTGTTCTTTCATTCTCTCAACTTGTAAAAAATATTTCAGCAAAGTACTTTCACTCTTGTCAAACAGTGTTTCCTCTACACCACATTCTTTGAGAATTCTCTCATTAATGACTTTGTTCATTAGCGTTTTACCGCATATATTGCGCAGGAATTGCATGCCCACCGCTTTGATTTCACTCTCATCATTTTCTTGGCAGGTCCAGGTCTCGCTGCTGTACAGCACAGTGGGTGCAAGTACAGAATGATATATTGCAATTTTAGCTTTTATTTTTTATATTTTTACTTCTGGTAATGGCTCCTACATGGCTGATAACCTTCCTACCCTCGTTTATACGTCTGGCTATCTCTCCATCGATCTTCCGTCAGTAGTAAATAAACGTCCAAGATACACGTACTTTACAACTTTTTCTATCCTCTCATCGTCTTAGGCAATGTTACATACTGTTTTTCTCATCCTTTCCTTCAAAAACCATAATTTTTTTTTTACTCACGTTAATTTTAAGGCCCATGTTCTTCATGCTAGTATTCAGTCTGCTAAACATTCTCTGCAAGCCTTCGAAGTAAAAGAAAATCCGAGAACCGAGCATTTCGAGGGAAGTTAGAATTTTCCCCGAATTTTTCTGTACATTTCGTGTACTAATTTCGTGTAATAATTAGTAAAAGAAAATGTACGAACCGAACGTTTAGAGGAAAGTTAATTTTGTCCCATTTTTTGCATATATGTCTTAGATGCGAAGGCAGACAAAACGCAGTCTTCCAATAAGGCTGTTGGGATGAGACTTTTTGGTATTGTCCGATATCGAGTACAAATATTTAGCATAATAAAATTCGAAGACCGAACGCGTAGAGGAAAGCTCGAATTTTTCCCGAATTTTCTTACACATTTCAGATTGTCATTCCAATAATGATATTCGGTTGAATCTTTTTTTGATATTGGCTGACATCAAATAAAAATAATTAATGAAAAAAAAAAACCCGATAACCGAGAGTTCATTAGAAAGTTAGAATTTTTTCCGAATATCAATTATAGCTTAATAAGATATATGACGTTATAAAGAGTTAATACCACCTAAACTCATATATTACAATCTTTTCAGGATAATTGAATGCCAAAAATTTTATTTGAGTAATTTAAATAATTTTTTTTTTTATAAACCACGATTCGTCTGAAATGACTTTAATCCAAAGGTGCGAACACTGCAAATCTTTTTCTTGATTTTGTATGTGGGATGTCTCAACTATTTTCCAGTGAAAAGCAACATCTTTGCCAGGGTCGTTTTTGAACAAATTCTTTTTAAATTCTAGACCGATTCCATTTCAAGTCATGCAGAGTGGTTCAGGTTAGGGTATCCGAATAAATTGGCCTTTAAATATAGAACTCTACAATGAAAATGAAACGATACGTATTTCATAGTTTAGCCGAAAAAAATTTATCTTAGGAATTACGTGCTATTGAATTTATCCTTCCAATTGTCAAAATGTGTTGAAAACTGACCAATTTTTTTAATGCTGCATTTTTCTACTGATTACATATATTTGGATGTCTATTTTAGTAAATGATGAGGGAATCCCTGATCTATCGAATGATTGAAAGAAAATATACATTTCTTAGAAAATAGAAAAATGGAGGCTATTTGTCTGAAAATATTAAAACTGGATATGCTAAAAAAGTACATTTTTTAAATTTTTAGTTTTCAGGAAATATTTTTACAAAATATTACTATATTTTTAAGTAAATCGTTCTTTCAGCAAGCAAATTTTTTTTCAAAAATCCAAATTTCTTATTTTAGCATAAGAAAAAGGGTAAATGTGAAGAGTACAACGTTATTTAGAATTAAAATTTCGACAAAAAAATCTTTTACCCTTTTTAAGAGGTTTAATTTCATCGACTTAATATTTACTCGATATCTGCGCTCGTACTGTCGCTTTTCTTCATTGAAAAAAAATCTTTCAAAAATATTGTCTATGCGCAAAAGGCACATGATCTCTAAGAAGATCATTTATTTTTCGGTAAATTATAGTTTTTTTCAATTTTTTGTAATTTCCATGGCAGACATTTATTTTATTTTTTATAGACATATAACATACAATAAATTTTAAATTGTATATGTATATAAAAATATATAAAGAATGTAATTTTGGATCAAATTTACTCAGTGGTGATGAAGAAAATGATAATTATGATTTTTTCGACAGTATTCGTAAATATTTAAGTCGATGGGACGCAACCAATTGAAAAGTGTAAAAGACTTTTTGTATATAAATTTTTATTCTAAACAACTTTGCACTCTTCACATTTACCCTTTTTTTGCAGTTTAAGCAAAAATTAACCAATTTTCTTACTGAAAAAATGGTTTACCTAAAAAAATAATTTTTGTGCACAGACCTTTTAAAATTAAAGGTCAAAGGATCGACAACTGTAATTTGGTGATTGTGAATTCTCTTTTGTTAAAGCTCCTTCGGCTTTAACGAATACATTCTCATCACGTACCTCGTGCTTCGCACTCGATTTTGTAAAAAATGCGAAATTTTCTGCATTATATGTTCAACATTATTATATCAAATGTATATTACATTTATTTATGTACTTCGGCCTGTGATTGCTTATATAGATATTGCAAAATAATGTACAAATTGTATTTATCATGATTACTTTAATATTTATTCCTGATTTTGCAATAACATTTATCCTCAGCTACCGTGAAAATCTTATATCATTTCAATAAATGTATATTATTAAAATTTATAATATGCACTGATATTAAAAACAGATGTATTTTTCTTGTCTTGTTTTTATAATTGAAAAAAAGTGCGCATCCTATAAAAAAAACAATTTTGTTGTTATTATGCATTTTGTTGCAACTTGTGTCGTTTTTCCATAAATTTAATTTGTTTATGTTCAATGTTATTTTTTACGAATTGAACCAAAAATATGCATCCTAGCGTAAAGTAGTTCTAAGAAAATTTTTAAATGTAATTTAGGCTAAAAATTTTGTTAGATAAAATGTTATTGTAGCGTGTATCGTTTTTCCAAAAAGTTAATTTTTTTATTTCAAATGTATTTTTATAACAAAAGTTTATAACAGATTTGTAGATCTTTTTTGGTTGAACAACTTTTGTCTATTCATCTTTTTTCGTACCTTGCGTTGTTTTTCCAAAAAAAAAATTTTTTTTGTTGATGTTATTTTTCACGATTGAAACAAAAATTACGCATCCTATCAAAAAATGATTGATAAAAAATTTGTAGCTCTTTTCTGAGTGAACAACTTTTGTCTATTAATTTTCTTCGTGGTTTGTGTCGTTTGTCCAAAAATTTAATTTATTTTATTCTCAAATCAGTTTTTTTACAAATGAAACAAAAACTACGCGTACCATCAAAAAGTGATTAATAACCAATTTTTAGATCTTTTTTGAGTGTATAATTTTTGTGTCTTCATCTTTTTTCGTATCTTGTATAGTTTGACCCCAAAATTAAATTTTTGATTCTTCATTATTTTTTTTGTGCGATAAAAATTTGAATTATCGATTTTTCAAGAACATTAAAAAATGTCTTGTAACAATATTGTAGGGTGTTCGAAAAGAAACATTTTTCTTTTCTTGACTTGTTTTCATATCGTGCGTTGTTTGGCTTAAAATGTTCATTTTCGTTTGTTTTTTTGGAATTTTATAAATGCTATAACTCCGGTAATTTTTCTTCTATCAAAAAAAAAGTCATAAAAATATTTTGTTCGCCTTTTTGAGTACTATTAATATCCGTCCATAGAATTTTTCAATATTAAAAAAAAGTGTTCTCAAAAATTTTCAAAATGTGCTCTCTTTTTGAATTTTTATCCAGAATGGCTGGCTAACGAACTTGACCTTCATCTTAAGACACTTAAAGAGTAGACCAAAGCCCAATCGAATACGTTAATTCTTTTAAAAGTTATCGTGCTAACAAATTCAAAACGTACAAACTATAACAGACTAACAGACAGACATTTTGTAAAAACCTGTTTTTTGGGTTCAGGGAGTCTCGAAACGTGGACATTTGACAAAAATGGGGGATGGGGGGTAAAATTTTACACAAATCTAATACCTTCTCATTATAGGATGAGAATGTAAAAAATAAAATTTTAAAAGTTGGACTTCTTGAGAAAATCCAGTTTTAATATTTTCAGAAATATAGTCGCCATTTTGTCTTTTTCTAAAATTTGTATATATTCTTTGGATAATTCGCGGTAGAACAGGAATTCTCCCATCATTTGCGAAAATAGATATCCAAATATACGTAATCAGTAGGAAAATCCAGCTATAAAAAAATGTTAGTTTTCGACAGATTTTGAAAGTTGGAAGGTTAACTTCAATATCTCGTAATTCATAAAATAAATTTTTTTCGGCTAAACTATGAAATACGTATCCCTTCTCCTCTGACATCCTAACCGAACCTCTCTGCATGATTTTAAATGTAATCGATCTTCAAAATACAAAAATTTCTAGTCTTTCTTGAAAACGATGCGAGATATGAAAAAAAGTCAAGAAAGCAAAATTGTTCCTCGGAAAATTGCTATAAAAAGACCTTATTGTTTTTTATTTTAACTTTTGTTTAAATACTCAAGTTTTCAACTTTAAAGGGAAAATTGGCTCGTTTTTCACAGTTATATTATGAGTGAAAATTTAAATGAAAATTTAAATAAAAGAGTATGCTTGATAATAAGAAAAATTGAAAAATTGCGTTTCTAAAAAAATAAAAAATAAAATAATAAGTGGGTCACTGTATAGGAATTTTTGCGAGGAATAATTTTGTTTTCTTGTCTTTCTTCATATCTCGCATCGTTTTCAAGAAAAACTTGAAATTTTGATTTTTTTTTAAATTTTAAAAGGATTTTTTCCAAAACGGACCTGACAAAGATTTTGGTTTTCATCGAAAAATAGTTGAGAGACATCCCAGGTACAAATTGAAGAAAGACATTTGTAGTGTTGCTTTGGGTTAGAGTCATTCCAGACGAACCGTGAAACGTTGCGAACTTCAATGACATATACTTCGCAATATAAACAATCGTATTCAATAAAATACACATACCACACTTAACCTATATTTAAATAATCCCTTTTTAATAAATTCCTGCATTATGAATTCAAGACTCAAGATCCATTATACATCTCCAAACAGGTAAATCATTCCCGTGAAAAAGGTTTCGCTCTTTGCAACGTACAAACCCTCCCTTTAACGATTTAAACTTTAAAGCTGCGATAGTGATTCCCCCTCTTAGGCAGGTACATTCGCTAATTAAATTCATGAATTCAAATTATTTTTGTTTAAATTAGACACCTGTTTCCAGTTCACCTTGTTGATGCACTCTTATCTCCTGGCATATGAAATTGACTCGCACCGCTAGTTACAATCCGTTCCGGTTCCCGTTCCATTTCCATTTCGTGTCTTCGCACACCTTTATGCTAAGTGCCATGCCGGTACACCGCGGTTAAGGTACGTTACATTTATGTACAGTACGTACTATGCTTATTTCAGTGATCAGCAGTGCGATACGGTCATCTTACTCATTTTAAAGTCGCACACCGTGAACCTAACCTCTTCGAAGAAACCTTGCGCTTTGTCCTTTTTACTATCGTAGGAAAGTCAGCGAAAAATTTATCACCCGTGTCGTTGACTTTTTCACTTTTTAGAGTTTTCTACGGCTTTCCTTTTTTAGTTTTTATTTTACGCTTGGGGAGATTAAATGAAAGTCACAAACGAAGGTTTATTTGGTCCTAAAATTTTATAATTACTAAAAAAATATTTTCCCTGTAGAAGAAACTCTTTTTTGTAATTATAAACATTCAGGACTAGATACCGGATAAATTCGATATTGCATTTCAAATTGGCCCCAAAAACTCTGTCGTTAATGTAGGTATCGCAACTGACACATGGACTTAAGTCCTCGTAACACTTATCGTACTCCTGCCTTACATAAGTTTTACATGTCTTTATATGAGTAACTTTGTTGGGAGAATTATATTTGGAAAATTCTCATATTGAAAAGAAGCTACAATTAAATATTTGAAATAAAATCTCAAGTACGGAGGATTTCAAATTTTTAATTCCTCGAAGCTTGATATGCATTTTAAAAATTGAAAAATAAATTGCATTTTGAAGGCTTAGAATTTCAAAGATTATTTTTTCGTCCTTGACAATACTTCAAATTAGGTTTCATTTTACTTGATTATTCTTAATTGATATTTGTTCTTGACATTTAAAAAAATTTCCAAAGGAAAAACCTGGAAGAAAAAAATCTGGTCAAGGCATGATAAAGTTTTCGGTTACAAAGGATAAACTTATCCAATTTTTGCAAAAGTTTGCTTTAGAATTTGAAGTGGGTCATTCCTTTGTCAAAATGGAGAAGGCACCGGTAAATAGCGATGGCAGCAGTCCTCCCTTATCGTATCTCTGATGTCAAATGTTATCGACAATCCGGAACATGAGAATAAAATATCATTTACGATTCTGTTCTACTTCAATTTTTACGAATGGCCTTGTAACTGGAGCCTATTTCAGATTTCCTTATCAATACCATTATTTGGGAATATAGGGTAGCGATGACAATAGTGAGCCACCAAGGACTAAGGTTAGGACTACATATGTAGCGCTTAACATAAAGGGACCGTTCGGCCGAGAAAAGTTAATATACGTAGATTCATATTCTGCGTATTCTACAGTTTTTTTAATCCATCTATCATTTTCTCCCACAAGTGCCTCGGAAAGTATTAAATATTTAAGTAAAAAAAAAATGTGTGTTTACAAACGTCGGCAGTGAGCCACTGAAAATCAATACTGAGGTACGCGCAGCATCAATAGCAAGCCGGGTAAATCGATTCTAAATTTATTTTTAATATTTTCTCGAATATTTGTTAACACAGTATACAATTTACATCCGCACATTGTAAAAATATGTAACTATTGAAGGTGTCCCTACTATTGGTGTCGTTTCCCGACCTCGAAAAATATTTACTTTTCCATGTACCTGAAGTTCAGAACGTTCAAATAAACGAAACATTTTTTCCCAGTTTTATTTTATCAAAAAATATTATTCCAACTACAATCAAAATAAAGCATTCGAAGTTTATTTTGAAATCTTTTATTTGTAACATAAAATTAATCAATGTTTCAGCGCTGTTTCTAGTTTTCAAAGCCATCAGTAAAAATTTGGTTCATTTGAACATTCAGAACTTCAAGCACATTTACTTTTCCATGTAATACATTTAAAAAATTCAATTTGTATATCGATATTCAGAGATAATTTGTTTAAATGATCATGTTAAAATATCTCATTTCCCGAAAAATATTCACATCACAAGGTTTTATTGGAATGCATTCATTAATACTGAATTAATCTTGGCGAATATGGGAATATTTACGCTTACAGTTTTCCCTAATTCATTACATTAAATAGATTGAGCAAAATAGGTTTCAGCCTTACATACATACATAGATTAGCAGTTCGAACTCGAAAGTTCATTGCCTCACTACCCGATTCGGGTAGTGTTTCTAGGTGGATATTTACTACCAATGTGGGCCCACCACACCCACGACGAGGTTTCAGTCTTATTTTTTGAAATTTGTATCATTATTCTGTTAGGTTGAAATTGAATTAATTAGTGGCGTGATCGAGAACGAAGCGAGCATTCATCTCTTTATTATTTCAGAATTAGGAATGTTGATTAAATTCAAATATAATTATTATTGAGAAGTATTTAATGTTAATTAGTTTATCGAAATTCATGTGAGCAAAGACTAATTTGCTGTCATTTTTATGCATCCGAATTATCAGTTTACCTGCTTTGCATTTTCCCGAATTACCGTTAACATAATTTATTCTTTATTTATCAGAACAAAATTTGTCCTGATTCGTATTTGTCCCAATTATTAATATTTTTGGCCTAATTTCTAGAGTCTCGTATTAAATAATCTCGTGCCTGCGTCTGTCCGTATCTTACTTCGCTTAAAAAAAAACTATTCAAGCTTCGGCCGTGAGGTTTTGTATTCGCCTCATAAAATGACCACTGCGGAGCATAGACAAATATTGAGAACCTTGGGGAAAATCTACCTCCTATTTAAATTACAAATTTTAAGCAAACAATCATTTGGAGGAAAGGGGAACGGATAGAGAAATAAAGAAAATTTGGTCAGTTTCTTATCTCGTCTAAAAAAAAATATTCAAATTACGACACTGAGTTAGGTGTGTAAACCTGGAAGCATACCACCTTGCCCAAACAACGTATGCCCTATGCCATAATTAAAGGCTCATTTAGGGCTCATTTAATACCGAAAAGCTAAATTTTGGTCTCTGCATTAAAAAAAAAATGCAGTGTACTGCCATCTTTACGTAAAGCTAGCAGCAACATGGTAGAAATATTTGTTATATCAACTTTTTTCTTTCACAGGAATTAAGGGCTCATTTAAGGCTCTTGCGTGACCCCCGGTGCAATGTTTCAAAAACAACCCCTATCACAGAAAGACTACCCTACAAAATAAATATGAACTAATCATAAAAGTGAGTACATCAGAATTGAGGGGTCATTTTAGGCTTTACAACACACCCAAAATAAATTTTCCAAAAATTTTCAAGAACCACCCCTAACACTCGAAAACTACCGCGTAAAGGAAAGCGACATTAAACTGAGAATGAAGTATATCAGCAGTGTTTGATTTTCTCGGACCGTACCCAAACATTGTATGCCATATAATCGAGTAGTCACTGACACTTCTGTATGCACTAAAAGTGCGACGCAGTAACATTGGCTTAAAAAGTCCGCAAAAGTCCCCTGATTATGAATATCAAAGTTACTTTTTCGAAGTCTGGTGCAACAATTTGTCAAACAAGTTTTTTTTAAATTACTTTATTTTTCAAGATAAAAATGTTCTAAAATTATTTTCGGAAAGTTCATGGAAGGATAAAACTTTTATGTCTAAACAAATTTTTCATGCAACAACTCGTTTTCAAGTGAGGGCGTTATAAACAATTGAACTTGCACTAAAATTGATATATTTGTGGCTGCATATCTCGGACACTATTGGGCTGAAAATTTTTGAAAAAAATGTACATCATTTTTCAGGACTCTTGCTCCACGAGGAAAAAGAACATTTTTCGACAAAGCTAAAACTTCTGTTAATAAATAAGTGTTCAAAATGTTCCTTTCTTAACAACTACGTGTGCAATTTTTTGAATTTCTTAATAAAAGGCTTTGTGTACATTGAACAAGGTCGAGGCTATAACTTTTGTAAAAAATCTTGGGAAAATTACGTTGACTGCAAATACTTTTGTTACTTTGCGAAACTCTCAATCGTTTTTTTGTTAATAATAATTTTTATAAACAAATACGGATATTTGATATAGCTTTCGTTTTTCAAATTAGATATAAAACAAAAACTCTTTTAATTCAAATCATATGGCAACGGCCATACCACGCTGGAAACACCAGTTCCCGTTAGATCACTGAAGTTAAGCAGTGTTGGGCGCGGTTAGTACTTGGATGGGTGACCGTCTGATACTACTGCGTTGCTGTTGGCGGTGGTGGGTGTGGTGAGCCCACACTTGTAGTTATTTACTACAAGAAACTATCCACCTAGAAACACTACCCGAATCGGGTAGTGTCACGCTTACCCCTTGAGGCTCGCCGAAAGGGAAATGGCTTAATGGTATATATATATATATATATATATATATATATCTGTTAACTATGGCCTTATAAATATTAATTGCAAAATAATCGTTATTGGTCTGTCCCAGCTGCAATTTTACAGTTAAGATTTTCGATTTTTTTAGTTACTTATCTGGCAGCTTTCTCATAATATCTCTCTGTTACCACTCTAAAAATATCGTTTTTTGTTCATAACAAATTGTTATCAACAAAATCCTAGATTTACCGAATCTGCTCCTTTTATTCGCGTTGCTTGAATCAGGCACGAAGAAAAACTTTTATCTCTCTTAAATTTGCTCCTAATTCAAACAATTTGTTAATCACGGCCTTATAAATAATTAACTGCAAAATAATAATATATAATAATATATATATACCATTAAACCATTTCCCTTTCGGGGTAGGCGTGACACTACCCGATTCGGGTAGTGTTTCTAGGTTTTTCTTGTAGTTATAAATAACTACAAGTGTGGGCTCACCACACCCACGATGTGCCAACAGCACTCATGTCAGTATTCTTGAATGGTCACCCATCCAAGTACTAACCGCGCCCAACGCTGCTTAACTTCAGTGATCTGACGAGAACTGGGGTTTTCAGCGTGGTATGGCCGTTGGCCATTTTGTTAAATGCAAGTTTTGGTTAATAACAATTGTTATCGACAAGAGAACGATGTTTCCAGAGTGGCAACAGAGACAAAGATTATGAGGAAGCTACCAGATAAATAACTACAAAAATCGAAAATCTTAACTGTGAAATTGCAGCTGGGACAGACCAAAGATTATTTTGCAGTTAATCGTTTCTAAAGCCGTAATTAACAAATTGTTTGAATTAAAAGCAAATTTAAGAGAGATTAATATTTTTCTTTGTGCCTGATTCAAACAACGCGAATAAAAAGATCAGATTCGGTAAATGTAGGATTTTGTTGATAACAATTGTTATTAACAAAAGAACGACGTTTTCAGAGCGGTAACAGAGAGAAAGGTTATGAGGAAGCTACCAGATAAAGAACAAGAAAAAAATCGATAATCCTAACTGTATTGCAGGTGGGACAGACCACAGATTATTTTGCAGTTAATTGTTTATAAGGCCGTGATTAACAAATTGTTTGAATTAGGAGCAAATTTCAGAGAGATAAAAGTTTTTCTTCGTGTCTGATTCAAACAGCGCGAATAAAAAGATCAGATTCGTTATATCTAGGATTTTGTTGATAACAATTGTTATTAACAAAAGAACGTTTTCAGAGTGGTAACAGAGAGAAAGATTATGAGGAAGCTACCAGATAAGTAACTAAAAAAGTCGAAAATCTTAACTGTAAAATTGCAGCTGGGACAGATCAATGATTATTTTGCACTTGATTGTTTATAAGGCCATAATTAGCAGATTATTTGAATTAAAATAAAATCTATAAGAGACACAGTTTTTGTTTTATATCTAATTTTAAAAACACGTTTAAAAACGAAAGATATATCGAATATCCGTATTTGTTCATAAAAATTGTTATTGACAAAAAAACTATTGAGATTTTTGAAAAGTCACAAAACTATTTGCAATCAAGATAATTTCCGCAAGATTTTTTTACAAAAGTTATAGCATCGGCCTTGTACAATGTACACAATGTCTTTTATTAAGAAGTTTAAAACATTGCACACGTAATAGTTATTAAAAAGGAACATTGTTAACACTTATATATTAACAAAAGTTTTAGATCCGTCGGAAAATTTTCGTCTTCCTCGTGGAGCAAGTGTCCTGAATAATAATTTAAATTTTTTTCGAAAATTTTCGGCCCAATAGTTGCCGAGATATGCAGCCGCAAATATGTAAATTTTAGTGCAAATTCAATTGTTTATAACGTTCTAACTTGAAAACAGGTCTTTGCATGAAAAATTTGTTCATATACATAAAAGTCTTGTTTTTCCATGAACTTTCCGAAAATAATTTTAGAAAATTTTTATCTTAAAAAATAATGTAATTGCTTAACAAATTGTTGCACCCGATTTTGAAAAAGTAACCCTGATATTCATAATCAGGGGACTTTTGCGGACTTTTTAAGCCAAAGTTACTGAGTCGCACTTTTAGTGCATACAGAAGTGTTACTGGCTACTGGACTAATATGCCGGAATGAAGGGGGCAGTGTCTGCACAGGACATAACTGTTTGGGCACGGTCCGAGAAAATCAAGCACTGCTAATATACTTCATTCTCAGTTTAATGTCGTTTTCCTTTACGGGGTAGTTATCGAGTGTTAGGGGTGGTTTTTGGAAAAGTGTTTCATGTTTTCGGACAGCTAAAAAATATTCCAATCTGATGCAATACTTTTTCTTGGACTTTATCATCAATTTTGGGTAAGGGGTAGTTTTCCAATGTTAAGGGATGGTTTTGGAAAGTTGATTTTTGGTGCGTTATAGATTCTAAAATGAGCCCACAATTCTGATGTACTCACTTTTATGATTAGTCATGAATATTTAGTGCACTTTATCAGCACTTTTGGGTAAGGGGTAGTTTTTCAATGTTGGGGGATGGTTTTGGAAAATTGATTGATTAGCGATGAAAAATAAAAATTGAATTATTTTTTTTTTTAAACTTTTTTTTGGTAATTGAAACAATTGTAGGACCATGCAAACGTTCCTCAGTGTCTGCCAATTAATGTTACAAATTTTTAACTTATTTTTTCATTTCGTGTAGACATGTCTTGTAAAAAAAATGTCGGTAAGTTAGGAATCGAGTAAGGAAAGTAAAATAAATTACAAATCTGTATTTTAATCAAGAGCGAAACAAGGAGCGAAGTTACTTCTATTTTAGAAAATGCAACTCGAATGGAAATAAATTCAAAATAATTTCGAATTTTAAATGTAGAAGATGAGTATTGGAATAACTTAATATTAAATTATGCCATTAGAATCTGTTCGTATCCCAGATCTTTGCTGGCAATTAAGATGTAATTCGTCGCTTGACATCAATCCCAAGAATTCATGAATATGTGTACTTGTATTAAAACATTTTATATACATTTTCTTTACATCGAAGATTGAGTTATTCCAACATAGTTATCTGCTTTCACAGAAAAAATTGGGGTTTTTATTAGAACCAATTTTTGGTTCTGAGGGAGCTGCAACAAAAAGGAATCTCTTTTGCTCAAAAGGAACCCAAAATGATAAATTTTTTAAAGAAACCCAAAGCATGAGTTCTAATAAAATCTTTTTGTACAGAACTGATTTTCTGCCTCGACTCACTTCGAAGATTTTACAAGTTGATGATGCACCTTTTACTTTATAATACAGATTAAATAATATTGTACTGGGAAAAATTAAATAAAGAAACTAAAATTATAGAGATTATTCATTCTTGAAAGGAAGATAATGCATTTAAGATGAGAACAGTTTTTAAGGTTATGTTGAAAATCATTAAATTTAATCTTTTTTTAACCACCTGATCAATTAGACAGCTGTGAAAAATAATTGACAGCAATACATTATTTTAAATTATTTTTATTCGTTGGCAGATATTTCTTATCGATCGTCGGTAAAATATAACTGTCAACTGTTTTACCCAACTATCAAATGTCAAATCTGGCAACGAATAAATTTTATTTTTGCACGGATTAAGACGCTGCAACAAAACATTTTCCATGAACGAAACTATGTGAAGTTAGGCAGTTAGGGCAAAAGAAAGGTCAGGGTTTTTCTATTTTCAAAATTAATGTTGTCTTCTAGAATTCGGAATTTTAAATTGTAAAAATATGCTTTCATATTAATAATTTCTATTTTGGATGCCTGAAAATTAAGGCTTCATTAAATTGGAAGACCAGTTCCAAAATTAAGAGTTTTCAAATCTTGACGCTCCAATTTTTTTTTAATTTTCTACCTACATTTATAGGTTTTCACTGTTCGACGGTTTCAAATTTGGACCCCTGCGATTTATACGCTTTCGAATTTGAACCGTTTCATTAATTAGGATTACTCCCAACTTTGACGCTCATTTTTCATATTTTCCATTAAATAGGCACAATTTTGCAAATTTTTGGACACTAGACGTTGGGAATGATACTTCTTAGATACACGATGACCTATATAGCGTGGATATTTTTACCAGTGACTGTATAGTACTATAGTAGATGTCGTCGAGTGTATTATGTACATTGGACCACGAGTTGAGCTCTGTTCCTAAAGATCTTCCGACTTCCGTGAAAGCGATCTATGTTTATAACAAGCAATTAAATCAGTTATTTATGAAGCGATGCAAGTTAATGAATCGCGTCACTTTTCGAAGGATGAAAAACGACAAAGCTGATTGTAAGGGAAAACGAAGGAGGTGACACGCTGTCAACGCCCTCGCAGTTGTTGGCCCGATTACTTATTTCTTTAGAGGGACTTTCAAATCCTCAGTCTTTGGTAAAGGGGATTTGACCAAAGATTAAGACAGCAAGGTTACACTTCCTCCATGGAGTAAAAAAAACCTAATTTATCATGTCACCTTAAGGATATTTATGGTGGAAATAATTTTTTCTAACCATATAGCCGTGAAACCTCAATGAGATGTTTAAAAAAAATTCAATGTGCTATTTAGTGACAACAGATAATTAGATTAACTGTTTTTACCACAAAATATTTATATTTTAAATATGATATTCAATGAATTTATTATTATTTAATTTGTTCTATGTTATTTTATTTTGATTCTATAGTTATTATTATATGTGCAAACAAAGATGAATAACAAAATTTCTATGATTTAATAATTCCGCTATGATGAAATAAGAAAGTTCTCTTCATTATAAAGGACTATAAATTATATTTTAAGAGATTTAAAGGTAGACGGCTCTTAAGAATTAATTTTCGCCTCATGAAATACTAAAATCTTTTCAATGAAAGTCGGGACTTTTATGTATGTGCAGAGAAGTTGCACAATACCGGTGACACTTGTTCAAAAAAGAAAGAAGGAAGCAGAACAAATGAGTGTCTGTCGAAGTCCTGCCTCCTACAATCTACATTACATTGTCACCAACGTGCATCGTCGCGTCTGAGCTTTGTTTCGATCAGCGTTTTTTTGCAAAGCCATTCATGTCACTTCTTTTTGACTTCCTTCCTTTTTATATTTCTCATTAATAAAATTTAATTAACAATTAAAAAAAAATTATTTCATCACTCACATGTAAAATTGTACATCTTTTTTTAACATTTACATATAGATAATCCGAGAGATAATCCAATCTTACTAAGTGTACCTAAGTTCATCATTCCACAGAAGGTCGACAGACATTAACGTCATTAACACTTTAAGTTAACTTCAAGTACCCTAATTACCCCAAATACACCATCTCTCAATAAGCCTCCAGGTAAACTGGCATGTCGTACTCAATCCGTTGGAGTCCCTAAAAATCCCATACCGTCTGCAGCTGGATTTTTATTCTAAGCGCCATCCTCGGCGTCAAAACTCGATAATTATTTCAGTATTTTTACATTCTCATCATAATGAGAAAGTATTGGTTTTATGTGAAAAATGACTTTCGCGGATTCCATCAAATGTCGACGTTTTGAGGCCCCCTGAGTCAGAAAAAATGGTTTTTACGTCGGTGTCTGTCTGTCTGTCGTTGTCGTCGTCGTCGTCGTCGTC
>CAKNYM010051678.1:186137-199077 GCA_932195095.1 Andricus curvator | reverse complement strand
AATAAAATATAATAATAATTCAAACAATTTATTCTGACTGAAAATCTGACTTTTATTTCAGAATGCGTTTTGATCTTTGTTTACATATGAACTCCTATCTAATACAACCGTGATTTGGAAAAACACCGTTAACTGCAAAAAATCGAAAAATGAGTTTTTTATATCGTTGGAATCGTGATAAAAAGATACACCTGATTATTAAAATAATTTTTTTAAATTGTTAATAACTTTAAAAATAATTATTGCATAATTTTTGGAAAACACCGTTAACTGCAAAGATTGACGAGTTGTGATTTGAGAGAGAGCCGTATCTGACCGTTAACTGCAGGCGTAAATCAGAGACGACTAAATACGTGACGTCAAAATTCGAGAAAAGGCCGTAACGGGTAGTTACGGACCTTACCAAAATTATTGGACGGCGATTTCCAGCCTTCGTGATTTCAGAGAGGTCCGTAAGTGCTTACGGCGTTCTCCGGAATCATCGAACCCCGAGAAAAAAGGTTTGTGATTCGAGAAACGCCGTATCTGCACTTATTATTAGTTGCAAAATGCAAAGGACCCCGCACCAAATGTACAGAAAAAAGCCTTATGATAAAAAATTCTAAAAAAAATTTTTTCTTGTATTTTCGAACCTGCAAACTAAAAATTCGAAAGAAAAATGTCAGAAAGATGGGCATTTTTTAGACAAACACTTGTCCAAAGTTTCGATTTTTACATGTATTTTAATGGAAAAATGCTTATTTTAGCCAAATGTTTTTTTTCCTCGAAAACGCTATGATAGATTTGACTAAAACTTTTATGTTTTGACGATCAGGCGCAATGAATCAAAAGATTCATACCCACGAACTAGAAAGATTAACGATTCTTTGAGTATACAGCATGTTTTTGGGGGTATTTTTGTACTCTAAACATCCCAGTAACATATATGTAAATCATCATTTCTTAGTAACTAAAATCAATAGAGATTTTTATTCAACTGCTACGGTATGAAACAATTTTCCAATAAGTGGAGTAAGCGTACATAGCAAGAATATATTTTGACCTAATTTTAGGGGATGTTTTACCATCCCTTAAACAATGAGTCTGAAGTTCCTAACGCATTAATCAATAACGAAAAATAATTTTATTTTTAAATGCATAAAAGCTGCTATTTCATGACAGAAAATAGTCGCGTACAACCCTAAAAACTTCTTGAAGCACTTTCAACCC
The DNA here is from genome assembly GCA_932195095.1 of Andricus curvator. Taxonomy (NCBI): domain Eukaryota; kingdom Metazoa; phylum Arthropoda; class Insecta; order Hymenoptera; family Cynipidae; genus Andricus; species Andricus curvator. Next base: position 197,868 of record CAKNYM010051678.1, on the reverse strand, counting down.
CTCATCAGATATAAAACTCACCCAAGCTACCCCGAAATATTTTTAAAATTCAACAAAACCAACCTAATTAAAAAATCCGCCCAGTTTTTGCTGATAATAATTTCAATTGATGCCAAAGGGGCACACATCAAGTCTCAACCCTTCAGCACATGTAGAACTCACCCCAGCCACCCCCGGATATTTTAAAAGTTCATAAAAAATCACCCTAATTCAAAAATACGCCAGGTTTTTCTGATAACGTTTTCAGTTGATGCCAAAGGGACAAAAAAGTGTCTCAATCCCTCAGCATATATAGAATTCACCCCAGCAACCCCTAAATATTTTTAAAATTCAATACAATCACCCTAATTTCAAAGTACACCAGGATTTTTCTCAAAATGTTTTCAGTTGATGCCAAATGGGCAAAAAAAAATTTCAAAACCTCAGCACATATAGAACTCACCCCAGTCACCCCTAAACATTTTTAAAATTCAATACAATCACCCTAATCCCAAAGTACGCCAGGTTTTTTCTGAGAATGTTTTCAGTTGATGCCAATGGGGCAAAAAAATGTCACAACCCCTCAGAACATGTAGAACTCACCCCAGTCACCCCTGAATATTTAACTATTTTTAAATATTTTAAAAATTCAATAAATTAAAAAAAGTAAGAAGAAAGGACAGTTTTCAGATACGCACTTATCAAAGTTCCAATTTTTACATGTATTTTAATGGAAAATGATTGTATTGAATTTTAAAAATATTTAGGGGTGACTGGGGTGACTTCCATAGGTGCTGAGGTTTTGAAACATTTTTTTGCCACTTTGGCATCAACTGAAAACATTTTCAGAAAAATCCTGGTGTACTTTGAAATTATGGTGATTTTATTGAACTTTTAAAATATTCGGGGGTGGCTGGGGTGAGTTTTACATGTGCTGAAGGGTTGAGACTTTATGTGTGCCCCTTTGGCATCAATTGAAATTATTATTAGCAAAAACTGGGCGGATTTTTTAATTAGGTTGGTTTTGTTGAATTTTAAAAATATTTAGGGGTAGCTTGGGTGAGTTTTATATCTGGTGAGGGGTTGAAAGTGCTTAAAAAAGTTTTTAGGGTTATACGCGACTATTTTCTGTCATAAAATAGCAGCTATCATGCAATTAAAAATAAAATTATTTTTCGTTATTGATTAATGCTTTAGGAACTTCAGACTCATTGTTTAAGGGATGGTAAAACATCCCCTAAAATTAGGTCAAAACATATTCTTGCTATGTACGCTTACTCCACTTATTGGAAAGTCGTTACATACCGTAGCAGTTGAATAAAAATCTCTATTGATTTTACTTACTAAGAAATGATGATTTACATATGTTACTGGGATGTTTAGGGTACAAAAACACCCCCAAAAACATGCTGTAAACCCAAAGAATCGTTAATCTTTCTAGTTCGTGGGTATGAATCTTTTGATTCAGTACGCCTGATCGTCAAAATATAAAAGTTTTAGTCAAATCTATCATAGCGTTTTTGAGGAAAAAAAACATTTGGCTAAAATAAGCATTTTTCCATTAAAATACATGTAAAAATCGAAACTTTGGACAAGTGTTTGTCTAAAAACTGTCCATCTTTCTGACATTTTTCTTTCGAATTTTTAGTTTGCAGGTTGGAAAATACAAGAAAAAAATTTTTTTAGAATTTTTTATCATAAGGCTTTTTTCTGTACATTTGGTGCGGGGTCCTTTACTATTGAAAGTCTGTATTTGTTATAATTATTAACAGTCTTAAGTTAAAAAGAAGCTATATTGTTAAAAATGTAATAAGTAAAAATAATGTTTGTAAATCATTTCAATTGTTTAAAGTGGAAAAAGTGAATTGGAAATTTTCAAAGAAAATTAATGAAATTGTTTTAAAAAATTTGTTTTATTTAATACTTTTAATTGGTTTTCAAATTCAAAAATATATCGATTTCTTTATTTATCGATTTCTCGATCGATATATGTTTAGTCATATTATGTTTAGTCATTTATTTCAAAATTAACATTTAAAAAATGTATTTTATAATATTCAATTTTTTATGATTATAACGTGGAATTTGATTATATGATTATAATCCAAGTATGTTTAAAATCACTTCATTTTCAGTCAATAATTTCGTGTTTGATTGTTACTGCAAATATTCGGAATTTATGTACATTTAATAAATAAACATGCATTATTTCCGCTAGAATTTCGTATTATTTATTATTAATGAAATTTAATAAAACTTATAACATTCTTATATATATATCCGGTTTTTTTTTAGTACCGACTTCCAATTTATTGAAATAGATAACATTAATATCTATTTGGCTGATTTAAAAACAAGCGCAAAAAAGATAAAACAATTATGGATATTAATAATAATCTTATATGCAATATTTCATAATAATTATAATTTCATAATTGACTAATATTTTATAATAATTCCACTCATTCATATTCTTTTGTCGTGAACGGCGTTCTCTCAAATCACGGCAGGCCTATTTCTGAGGTCCGTAATTCGAAGAGAGCCGTATCTGCCCGTTACGGCGTTTTCTCGAATTTCAGCATCCCAATCAACACCGTTAACTGCATTTTAGATAATTAATCAACATTTTTTAACAATTTTTCTTGCAAAAATGAAAAGATCGTATGCAAATTAGTCAAGAACAACAAAAAAAATGCAGAAAATGAATAAGAATCCGCGATACACGCGAATAAAGATTCGAACAGTTTTCGTCGATTTTCTCGGCTTCGTTCATTTTGCAGTTAACGGTGTTTTCCCAAATCACGGCAGAACGCTGCTGAAGGCTGGTGACCTTCTCAGTATAAAACATCAACCAATTGCGACTCTCTCGGTTTCCATTCCTTGTCCTCGCCCCCCCCCCTCCCCCGTAACAGAAGTTTTGGTGGGACTGACGTAAGAACTGGACTCTCCACTATACGACGAATCACTACTTAACTTGGGCATGATTTCGACTCGCACAACAAATTTCGCGCATAAAGGTGGTAGTTGGGTGTACAATCTAAACATGAATAATACAAACAATAAAGTAGCCTCGGAATGGACTGAAACTTTGGTTGAGGTTTTGAAATATGGTCAGGAGTAGACAGGGAATCACATGGTAGTCAAGGGGTCGGTTTGATTATGAATGAAAAAGTAAGATATATGTTCCAAAAACGACTTAAATACTTTTTTTCTCCCCTTTTCAGATAGTTGGAAAAAAATCTTTCTGATTGTAGGATTTATTATAAAGATACGGAAATATACGCTGAAGTAAAGGAATTACCTTTTTCATTTTAAATCAAATACAACTTTAGTCATTTTTATCTGAAGAACATTGAACATAACATATGGTCGTTGTGAAGCGCGAAGACCAAATTGCGCGCAGCAAGCGCGCTCAAACTTTTGGGTTTCTATTATACGATGAACAGAAACGAGCGTGAAGCGCGAGGTTCACATGATGATCATACCAAATATCGAGCGCGAAGCGCGAGTGTCGTGATGAGAATGTGTTCCTTAAGGTCGATAGAACCTTAAGTAAATTAGTTCTTATTTTTATGTAAAACTGACATAATTAAACCAAAAGCAGGTCATAACGATGAAGCTTACTAAGAGAGTATTAGCCTGCGAAGCGCGCAATAGCGAGCACACGAAGTGTGAAAACCTAGACGACAAATGTGTCCGAGCGCGCAGCGCGAGATGAATACCTAATCGAGCGCGAAGCGCGAGATCCAATAGGTGCGCGCCCTAGGCGCGCTGAAACTTGCGAGCGAAGCGAGCCGCGCGCGAAGCGCGCGATGAGAATGTGCCCGCGAGGCGGGCAGATTTTTTTGTATACATTCATATACATTATTCACACTTTATATCACACCTGGAAAATTCAAAACATCCATCGTCCCACATTAGTTTGCTTTTTAAATTTGAATCTGTTCAAAACTTAAACCTTTCAAAATTGGAATGCATCAAAATTAAGAAGCTGTTACATTAATCGTCTTAAAAATTTGTATTTTTCGTTTGTTTTCAAATTTTTATTCCTTGCATTTCTTTTATTTTACAATTTGGAAAATTTCAAAGTAAGGTTTAATTTTTCAGCGTTTATAAATATTTTGCCTTTTTAGATTTAAAAACGTAATATTTAAGTTTGTATTTAATGCAGCCAATTTCTTCTCTGTAATAGGAATTCAGAGAATATGTAACTCAATTTTTAATTGTAATCAGCTTATCGTTTTAATTCGTCGAGATTCAAGTACCCCAAAGCAGGTCTGGCCTGGATATCACATCTGGAAAATTAGATATTAAAATTTTTTTGTACTTCCCCAACTTTAAATTCGAATCAGTTAAAATTCGGAAATTTAAAAATTAAACCCCTTTTTTTTCTTTATTTTAAACTCTACCAAATTTTGGAAGCTTTTAAATTTTACCTATAAGAAATTCAGATTTTTTCAAATAGTTTTGCTTTAAAGTTTGAAAGCATTCCAATTTAAGTTATTAATTTAGGAATTAATTAATGAAAGTAGTTTCCGGTCAATAATGAGAATCTAGAGCATCACTGAATTTTTTAAATAAAAGATCTATTTCTCGAGGGCGTCTCTGGACGTCATTCCTCGAAAATTAGTTCATAGTTCCATATTTAAGTATGTAATCAAGTGGGTTATGAGTAATATTGTGGAAAATGAAGATATCACTATTCAAGAGATTCTGGAAATGATTACCTCTGGTTTGTCAGTAATCGCCTTTGTGTATAAAACTGGAGCACGCTGAGAACATTGGTTTTAGTTTTTTAAACATCGAATTGCCTGAATCGATCAGAGTGTCTAATTTCACGATTCTGATTCAAATTGCAAGCAGAGGGAAACATTTGTTTGGCGTAAATGCCAGTTATTTTTAGAAAAGCAGGTTAAATATAAAAACAATTTAAACGGAGTCCTAGGAATAGCGAGAAAAGTCAGGGCATTTTTTACCTGTTATACAAACCTGGAATTTAAAATATGTATCATCATCTATAATAATTTCTGTCCATTTAAAATTCAGTATTTGGTTCTAAAAATTGAAAAAGCCTGCAAAAAATTGAAATGCCCTAATTGATCAAATCTAAGGTTTTAATTGTTTGTAAAAGTATAATAACGTTGCAGACTTCCAATGTTGAAAAACATTGTATTAGAATGACTTTAGTCTTGGAAATAGCCTATTATAATAGCTTTACTTTTTAGAAGCTTTACATCAAGGAGATTTTTAATTTGGTAGAATAAAAATGTGATCACTTTGAATGTTAGGAGCGTTGATATTAGAATTCTTTCACATTCAGTTGCTTTAGAATCTTAACATTGTTTCAAAATTTGTTTTCTTTCCAAATTTAGTACCCATTTAATTTTATATTAATAAGATAAAAATTTGGAAAAACAATTTGAAATCTTATAAATATTCCTGAAAGACAATTCTTTTCTTTATAATAATTTTTTATATTCAGCAAGTTTTGCTCTTTCTTATACATATTTTTACCATTCATTTATTAACAAATTTACCAGAGTTGTGTTGGGAATACTTTACGTTTTGTATTCTCTTCCGGCATATTTTGCCGGATTTTAATTTTCTATTCCGGCATATTTCGTCAACAGTAATCGCAGGATTATATGTAGGACGAAATGAGGTTAGGTACTTAATAGGTACGTCTTTTAATTTTCTATCCCGGCATATCTTGCCGGAGATGAATGTTGAAGCTTTTTGGAAATTTTCGTAAATTCTTTCGAATTTACGAGTAGAATTTACTCGGAAAAGTGGTAGTTTTATGACACGTAGGCATTTTCAGTTAAGTTTACTCTATGTCGTAAATATTTTTCACTATCTCCCAAAAAGGTAAAAGTTCTATTCCATCCATGTGGTAAATAACAGGTATGTCAGTATATTGTGCCATCTTCCTAATGAACTGTACCCATCTTACATGGTACTTTTGAATAGGCAAAAGGTACATTCGATGCTACTATAGGTACCTACACTTACCGGGCTACATGGTACTTTTGACTTGGCGGAACAGTGGAAGAAACGTTGGGTCTCAGTGACTTGTTCTATGCTACATGGTACTTTTGACCGCACTTATTAGTAAAGTTGAGGCTTTTCTGGTACCCGGGCTACGTGGAATGAACAATGACTCCCGCTTATGTGTGCTAAACTACATGGTACTTTCGACCACGTCGAATGGAAAAATGAAAATTCGCAGCTACTTTACACAGTAATGTCTAGTATGTCAAAAGGTAGAAATAACTTTTTTCATGAGACACATGGCAACTCATACTTTTTTGTAGAAAAATTTGTTGTTATTTTATAGTGAAAATTCCTTTGAATTTGGAAAATTTACACTCTGATGTGTTGTAGTCGCAAGCCCTCGTCATATGCTTCTGCCCTTTACTTTTCAATCTGCGTTTGTAAGTCAGCTGCAGCCTGAAAATGACAAAGTGATCAATATGAGAGTACAGAGAAGCATTTTTAAAACAAATTCATAAAAATAGAAACATAATAAATAATAATTTTTACTCGCAGGTACAAAATAAATCTGGATAAAGTTCCTGCTACAGAGGCTTTCTTGTTTCTCGGATCTTCTTGGGCAGGAGCCACAAGTTCTGTATTTCTACAGTGTCCTTTTTGCGTTTCTGCAACCTTTTTTGGCTCCTGTGCCATATTTCATGTGTCTTGGTTAAATAATCGTGAGTAATAAAAAAGGGCAACAGCGTCTTGATTTACTGTAACAATAAATGAAATAATCAATCTCAGTCTCAAGTTTCACGAAAACTAGTTAAAAATTTCAATTCTCACAACAAATTTAGTATACTTGCCTTTTGGTAGTTTTTCGACGTCTTACAAAATTGTTCTGTCGACAGGACTTTCATTTCCAGAAGTGCTCGATGATCTCGGTTTTTTCGGGTTTTCTGGTGTACTTAGGAGAAAAACAATATTTCTGTCTCGCATCTTGTCTCATTTCTCATGAACAAAACTCTGAAAAAAAAAACAATACAGCCGATGCTTCGGCGGTAAAATACCGTCAATTCTCGAATTGGAGGGAGTTATGTACTTAATTAAAGTATAGAGTTTGTTACACGATAATTTCTATAAAGCTTAAATAATTTACTACACTTACCTTATAAATCTCACCTGAATATCAGTGACACTGAATATTAGGCAGCTCCAATGTTTTCCTCAAATATTTTAATTTAAAGAAGGTTTGAAACTGCAGGACAAACACTTTACCAAAGCTTGATGACAACTGAAGCGTCGCTTTGGATAAATGGCGCGGCAGAGGATTATAACATGTTTTTACTAAATAAACAGGTTATAATCTACTCTGATTCTAGTGAATCTAGTGGTATGGACATATCAGACGTGGAAAAAGTACCCTGAGACAAGTTATAATATCTCTTAGGCCATCAGACAGTTTGTACCACTTGAAATAGAGCCGAAATCCTTGAAAGAAAGGGCACTTTGTCTTCTGAGAATGTGTCAATTATGCTGCGATTTTCATTAAGAAGTACTACGTTAAATAGGTAGGAGCACCCGAGATATACAGGGAACAGTTCACTGTGCCAAAAAGGGTCTTGTACCTGCTACTACGGCAATATCTCACCATGCGAAATGAGAAAAGTACCATGTGAATTAGGAAAAGTACCATGTGAAATAGGCAAATCACCAATCCTATAAAAGGAAAATTGTACTATGTGAGATAATACTTGTTACCTGCGTTTACGGGAATTACTACCATGTAAATACTTTTTCTGACAACGTTTCTCCGTTTCTACTGCTATTTTTCCAAAGATTTCATACATAATGCGAATAATACGTTACACTCCATCTATCTAATAAAAATAACTTGGTACTGATAGAGAAAAATACGTTCTTAAATGTTAAGAAATATTTAAATATTTACATATTTTCCGGGATACAGATCTACAGCTCCATGCAATATGGAATCAAGTACAGGAAAGTCCGCATAAAGAAACAAGTTACTGTTATCCCGCATATCAAATCAGGTTAGAGATGCTTTGTATATGGAATCAACTCTATTTTTTGACACTTCGATATGTTGCAATAAAATGAACAAGTAAACCGTTCTGCAGCACGCAATAAAATATTGACAAATTCTATACAATAGTAAATATTGCCGAAAATTCCATAAAATTGTAGTGCGTGCTGTGTATCGGTCTGGTTTTGTTTATTTAACACTAAAAGTCAAAATTTCAAAGTCGATCAAAATCAACTTGATTCTATATAGGTATACCTATATGCAGATAAAATTACTGTTCCTTAATGATTTTAATTCTTCTTTCTATCAAATAATCTATTTTAGTCGAGTCTGAAAAATTTACGTTGTAAAAGAAAAATTATGCAGAAAACAGTTTTTACAACTAAGGAATGGAAGATTCGCTGGCACGAATATAACGTTTGCAACATTAATTGAAATAATTACAGCATGAAAATTGAATTTACTGGTAGATAAGACATTATTCCATCAAGTCATTATAAAAATTAAACTTAATCCAAGTCTAGAAATATATTAAATTTAGAAAATAGCTGAGGCTTCAATAGGGGGGCTCCCTGGTATCTATGTTCATACTGTTAGTTTTTCTGATTCGGAAATTCGTCCGTGGTATCGCTGAAGTTTGAATTAAAAAACTGGCTGCTGTCACTGCTTGTAAATACTTTTGTCATATCAGACAAAAAGGTTATTTTCTCTTATAAGACAATAAAATTTTTTCGATTTTAATCTCAGTTCTCATTTACTAGAGAATGATGCTGCAGATACATTTATTCATATTTTATTTATATTAATACCGAGCATCTACTTTTCTTCTTTCTTGGAGTTATGACAAGCTTCCCCAGAGTCTTCAGCCGCTTTATTCTTTTTATGCTCTTATTCCAGAATATTATTTTTCATTTTATTCCTTTGTTTAATTTATTGGATGACGAAGGTATAAGATACATTTTTCAAGACACTGTTGTTAATTTCATTTATTTCATAACCCACATAGTATTTAAATTTAAACGTCAGAACCACACAGAAAAAAGTAGGGTTTCAATTTTGTTTCAGCTAATTTTTTCACAAGCTCATTTTGAACTTCAGCTATTTCCGGTATCACGATCAATGTGAAAACTGATAAACAACTAAAATACATTCAATGTTCATAGTGTTAAAAATGAACCATTTGTTGTTCTATTTTGTTTCAGTAAGTTTTTACGTCGTTTTTTCGTTCAAAATGAAAGTTTATTTTTGCTATTCGCCGACAAATTTACGAATCAAAGAAATTAATAGTATGCATATAGATTCCAGTGAGTCAAAATCTCTGTTCATACAGCAGGGCCATATTTCATTTCGGGTTCATTTGAGGGACATAAAAGTGAAAGGTTCTAGACATATGCCAATAATTTGTTTTTCTTTTAAGAATGGTCCATTTTGCTTCATTTTCTTTTCTTCGTCCGTACATATTGAACTAGCCTGCGATCTAAAATCTAAATAACTAAGGGATTCAGAACCCAAGGAAAAATATTCTCGCATCTTGTTAAAAAAAAATGTGTGGAACTTGGGAGAAATTACTGACTCATCTATTGGGAATCTTCGAGAGAGAATCTTCTGCGGTCGGATCGATTCTACTAGATTATTTAGTTCCCTGAAGAAAAGATATTTCCCGAGTGATATCGATTCATGCCATTGACACAATAACTACAAATATTCCTATTCACTCTTTATGGGTTTGGGTCTCGTAAAATAAGTACACTTGTCTGAAATTATTAAAGTGCTCGGTAAACCCCATGCTAAAGGTATATACAAATTTTTCAGTCCTAAATGTCCAGATTGTTGTAAAAAAGATAACAATGCAAAAAAGCTGAGCGTAGCAGACGACAATTTTGACAGTTTCGCTGGAGTTTCGAGGAGAATTTTGAAAATTTAAACTTTAAAAATGGACAAAATGTTTTGAAAAACCATCACATTTATTAAATAATCTTTTAAAAATAATAGTAGGGCCAAAGAACTAATTACTGCGAGTGTCTCAATTGCTGCAGAACTCATATACGTATATATGCTTCATACTCAGAATAAAATAATCAGAAGATCAAAAATGGGAACTAATTATTAAATTTAGGTAAATTATTGTGTTTTATCGTTGTTAAGAATGTTGTATATTAAATAACTTAAGTTTTCCAAAAAATAATCTAGAAATTCGCAGTAATAGGGGCGCAGTAATAGGTGCACATCTCTGTTATTCTATTTTAAGGTATAGATTAAACATAAAGTAAACTTTTTGTTATCTCACAATTTTTTTCCAATTCATAAGATTATTTTTAATAAGAAAACCCCATTTCAGTCATTTTTTACTTTCTATACGTTCTAATACATAAAAATGAAATCCACAGTAATAAGGAGGCAGTAATACGTATCCAGTTTTTTTTTTCATCCGCAGTAATACCTACAAATATACTTTTTATCTAAATGTTAAATATTTGTGTATATTTCTTTATATTTTGGTATTGATTACTGTTTCTATGTTCAAAATACGCTCTTGTATGAAGTGAAACAAACACGTATTTTTAATCCATTATATATTAAAAATATCAGTCAAATAAAGTGAGACTAACGATCGATACCGCAGTAATTGGAACAGTTACCCTAGTGTGTTGAGTTATTTTCAATAAAATGTCCGTCTATTAAACACTAAGGTGAGTCCTTGTATCGTATCGGTTATGTGGAAAACAAAAATACTGCTTGTTTCTTTAAACTTGTAACATTAATGCACTTTTAAAAGGGAGCAATCTTCTCTCCATGTCCTGTTATTATATTTCGTGATGACCTTAAAACCACTAATGCCGTTAAAAATTCTTCTGAAATTAGCACAAATTCCGAAGGAAACCACTTAGTTTTCAGAATGAAAGACAAATAAAATATTTCTGATTCAAGAATATAATGTCAGCATGATAATTATATCATATCTACGTAAATTAAATATTTTTGAGCATGAACAATTATATTGTAATGTATTTAACAAAATATTAACTACGCATGATGGGTATATTAATCTATACGACTTCCTGACTCATTAATTTTGTTTGGTGCTCGAGCATTTTTTTTACTTTCGTTGCCTTTTCTGCACAGGCTTAATAATGAAGTCTAGGAATGCACTTTTTCAGAGAAAATCCGACGATATTGTGTTGACTTTGAAGAATAGAGATTCATTCTGAGTGCAAATACCACCACATTAAAAATTCATTTTAAAAGTCAGAGACAATTTAAGTTTTGATTTTCTCAATTTTTCCCTAGTTTAAACATTTTTAGGCTTTTAAGTTTATCTTTTTTTCTATTTGAAGTTAGTATTCCCTTTTGCACTGCCAAATTACGTTTTGAAATTGATAATATTTGTACAGTTGCATAAACTAAATTAAACGAATTTCAGATTTTCTATTTTAAATTTTGTCTTTTTGTATTCCTAAAATTGGTTGAATCTTGAGTGGAAAATATTTGCGTCAACAAAAGAAGGAAAACTATGTTGGAAAATACGACAAAAAGTAGAAAAATGACTTCAGAACTTTAGAGGTCCTTCTGACAATTCTAGATATCATAACAACCATGTTACATAATTTGGTCCGTCAAGCTAGCACCTCCACAATAGAAATTTACATTTTTCAATACACCATAATTTACGGCTTTTTTACGACTATTTTTAGGCGCAAATTAAAAATTTACGGCTCCACTAGTTTTTTC
>CAKNYM010051678.1:137156-170114 GCA_932195095.1 Andricus curvator | reverse complement strand
CAAAGTCGCTTTTCCCCCTCGAAAATAAAAAGTTTTTATTACGGATATTTTTTTCATAGGATGCGTATTTTTTTTAGATATTTCGATGTCTCAAGTTAAAAAAAAACACCCTGTATATTAGTTTCTCTGACTTGAAATGCAACGACCCTGAAGTTCCCTTTCTAAATTTCTATAAACACCAATTGATTTGAGACAAGCCATAACCGCCCACATAAATCCATATTAGGTTTCCTATTTGTCGGCAATGGGTGGAAGATAATAATATAGTGAAAATAATTCCGGTGTTTAAAAGTAGAAAATTATATTGTTAAGCGAACGGTTACTTTAGTTCTTTGAAAAACGAACCAATATTTCTCTATCCGATTTTGATTCCCGCCTCTTATACTTATATGTATACCGCCAGCGGAAACAAAAAAAGCCGAACGCGTAGGACTTTTTCATTAAACTACGTTAACATTACTGTTAAAAACTCGTTTTATTCAGTTTTAATCACAGAAGAAATATAAAATAATGCTCAATTAATTAATTTAAAAATTACTTTAAACCCTAACTTATGTAAGCATAAATCAGTCTTGTAGACGTATTTTGGACAGAAACATGTACACTTTTACGTTCAAGTCGGAAATTCTTAATTCTTTCTATATGTCGTAGACATTTAGAAGAATCAGGCAGTCGGTGTTTAGAAGAATTTTAGAAGAATTTTAGAAGGTTCTTTTGAAAATATAAAAATCTTATTTTTGTAAAAGTATATATTTTGGGAACAGGCTGAATAACGAAATAAAAATAAAATACTGCATTGCCATTTAATGAGTTTTGATACTCTATGAGTTTTGATACTCTATCTATGAGTTTATGGTTGCAATCTTCTAATTGTCTAAAATTCGCCAGGCGTTTAGAAGATATAATAAGAATATTCTTCAAAGTGCCTTCATCAAAGCCTTCATAAAACAGGCAGTTAGACAAAACAATAAACATAATGATTTGATCTAAAATTCTTTTAAACGCCTACAGTCGGTCGGCTGCCTGATTGTTGTTAATGCATACAAAGAAAAACAGTGCGATCATTTTTGTTGCAGCTCATTTGTTATGTTCTCGAAATCAGATTTTTTTTCTCAAAATGAGAATACTTTAATGGTGACGCTATAACATGAACATAACTGCATTCTCATTCTCCGTTGTCTCATTTTTGTTTCAACTTAAAGCCACATCGAATCGGCGTACACTTGAGGATCGGCTTTTTTCTGTTTACGGCATTCTTTGGAAGATATACATTAGGGTTGTTCATTTTTCATAGAAATAAAAAAAGTCTTTAAGTCAAAACGCACTATAGCCTAATGTGTTCATTCTTGTACAAGACTGTTCTGTAACAAATATGAAGCCGATCGGATAAGATTTAGAGGGTGCCTGCTGCTCACCGAAATTCTAGCTAATCCTGTTATAAAAAGTACTTGCATTTCGGCTAACTTCATGCGTGTCCCTAAACCCTATTGATCAATTCAGTTAACCATTGACATCTAATATAAGACACAGTAGAATCAGCTATCGAGAATCGAGAGCAAGATTCAATAAGCCGATAATGTAAAAAGTTTCGATAACTCGATAATTCAAGTAGGCGCAAATTTCAAAAGAGTCAACATTTCTGGCTTGATTATTGTAATAAATTAATACAATAGTTAAAAATTAAGAATACAAATAATTGTGTTTGAGTTGAGTTAGTTATAATTCATTGTTAGTTTCTCTAAACATAGGGGAAAGGGAAGAAAGTGTTTACAAAATTCAAAACAAAATCAAAATTTTGAGTTATCTCGAGAACGGCGAGAGATACGCAAAAACTGACAACATTTTCAGGGGTTTTTAAAGGGAGATGGACCTCGACCTAAACCAGTAAAGAAATGTTCAAAATTCGAAAAAAAATTCAAAATTGAAAGATGCTCGAAATATTCATCGTGGATCCCGATTCCTAAATTGCAGTTCCCAGACCTGAATTTCTGAACACAATCCAGGGTGTTTGGGATTAACTTTTAAATTTCCGGTGCTCAAAAATTGTTCCTAAATCCGCATTTTTCTCCGTGGAGAATTGAAAACTTGCTTCGGGCTATTTCGGATTAATTCAAGTGACGAAAACACGCGCGCTCAAGCGCGCGATTGGTCTCGTAATGAAAAAAGTCACGTAAATTAAAGTTATATATTCGCATGAATAAGTATGTCTTAAGATCGCAGTATATGATATAAGAAAATCCACGCTAAAGGGTTACCAATTGCGTTATTTTTTGTTTTAATAAATAACATAAATAATAATTTAAAAATTCAAAAATACAAAAATATAAAAGTTTAATGTTAAAAAACATAAATATCGATTGAGCACCCCCTAAATCTTATTGGATTAATTTTTATTTTATTTTGTGGACAAAAAAGGAACAATTTAGGACACAGTTTAAATTGAAATTCAAAAAACATTTTTTTCTGAACAACCCTAATATACATATATGAAGACATGAGAATGAAAAGTGAAAGTAAGATACTACTGATCGATATATATTAGGAATATGTAAAAATCGCTTCTCCTTTCACTCGAAGAAATAAATTTATAATTATGAGAATATGTCAACTGAATACGGACCATTGGGTTTTACCGCCCACAAACACGTAAAATGAAACAAAAAATGTTTTCACCTCCCCTGAAACTTCGTAAATAACGACCACATACTTCTAATATAATTTTGACTAAATTTTCTATCATCTAGTAAAGAAATGGTTAGTCTTTACTATATTTTCGTAATATTCTAAAATATATATGCAGTTTTAAAATTTATGAGATGAAAAACTTGATAAGGACCATTTGGTTGTTCCTCCCTCCCAAACAGAAAAAAAATGTTTCTAACGTTTTCACATCAGAGTTTTTGGAGAACACATGCTTCTATAATTTTATCAAAATTTGAAAACCTATTGCAGAAAACTTTTTTGTTCGTCCTGTAAAATGTAATTCATAGTTCTTATCCAATTTCATTCTCATGTCTTAATTCATATACTGAATATGCTCTTTGATGCATACATCAAACCCAGCATATATTTCATTGATTCAATAATATACGTTGACTTTTTAATATAAGTGTAAATTCCCTTCAACATTTTTATCCGGCTTCTAAACACAAACGCCGTTGACTTCGTTTCCGCTCTGAAAAGTTTGGTTCTTATAAGTCAGCTCTATAGATATTATATAATTTTAGTTTTTCATAGTTCTTCGTCTCAGTTGGCCTAATAGTGGATGCATAATAATATGTTCAGGCGATTCGGGGGATACTGCGTTTCTATTATGACTAGGACTACTAGGACCAGGAGAACTAGAACTGTTAGCCATAAGCCGGAAATATGGGAAATGAAAAGCACAAAATGGGGACAGTAGAACATTAGTGAAGTTACTTAAGCGTACCACAACCATTTTGCGTTCACGATCATAAATTGGGTGAAGCATTCGATGCATTCCTATTCCAATGATGTAACCTTCCACTACTATTTTTCGTCGATAAACTTCTTCCCTAGATATTGGTATAAGGTGCTCATGGCGCTCATTTGCTCCGTAAAAGTAAATGCCTTCACCGATAGAGCATTCATTGTCGAGGCAATCAAATATTTCATCTGGTGTCCATGATTCTGTATAGGAAGAAATAGAAACTGAATCAATTTTAATATTGAAAATCGGGGGGGGGGGGCCGGGGGCAATTGATAGGGTTGTCCAAAAATGATATACGGCAACCTGACAGCGCCATATCACGCCAGATCGAAATATCTCCTGTATTCCAAAATTAAGAGCTCATTTAGGACTAATTTTATGCCCAAAAGCAAAATTTAGGCTTCTGCAATTTTTTCAAAAACTGTCTAACACTGCTTGGCTTCTAGCTACACTGCAAACCATTTCTGTTAGAACTTTCCATTCATTGTATTGGAAGTTGATTTTCTAGACGTATAAGGTAACGTTCTAATACATGATACTGTAGTTTTCAAAATGCTGCTACTGTAATATTGCCATGCATGTTTTGTAATATTGCTACCCATGTAATGTAATTTTGTAAAAGAAAGTTTTAAAAAATCGAATAGAAAGCCCTACCGGTTAAAAACCTCTCCTCAATTTCAGTTCGAACGGAGATATTCAAGAAAAATGTTTTTACGTCAAGCCGCGGCTTTGTATGGAAATTTTCAAAAAACTGTACATAATTTCTAAGCAAATCGATAATTTTGCAATCATTGTTATAAAAATTATTTCAAAATTTTAATAATTTGCAATAAAATTTAATAAAAATTGAGTTAAGTCCGAAATGCACAAGTTGTACTGGCAATAAAAGGGCGTATAATGAAATATACGTCCAATTTTCGCTGCATCTTCGTTGTAGCGAGACTCTCTACACTCTACAGAATAAGAAATAGACGTTTCTATTAAAAAGGACGTATATCGACGAGGTATCCAATTTTTGATGATCTAGAATTCTCTGCAATAAGCCATTTTGAGAGCATTCTACGTCCTTTTTACGATGTATCGAAGCTGCGCAACTTCAGATTTCAATTACTTACTTCCTCTTTTCATTTAATTATTATAAACAATTTCAAATTTTTTTAGCACCATTAGATACAGCTTTTTGAGCGAGTACAACGATATAAAAGTCTCAATTTCGATAAGAAGTTGAGTTATGGAACTTCTTAACCTCCACTTTTTTCATATTTTTAACTTAAACCTTTTCAAAGCAGCACATAAAAAACTAGGGTTTCCATTAGAACCAATGTTTGGTTCTAAAGGAGCTGCAACAAAAATGAACCCCACTTGCTGAATAGGAACCCAAAACGATAAATAAGTTCTAAATGATACCTCAGTTGGTGTTCTAAAGGATCCCAATTGTAATTGAGCTTATTTATAAGGAACCTTTTTTGACTTTGCCCACTTCGACATTTTGTTTAATTAATATCATAATTTTTACCTTAAAGCACACATGTAATCGAACTCTGATGGACATAACTTAATGAAGATAATTAAAGTACAAAATATTACCGCAATTTAAATAGATATAATTACTTGATAAATATAACTTGCAGGTTATGTAGCAAAGTTGTCAACAGAAAGGCATATTCATATGCAAGAAAGTTTTCGTCTCAAGTCATCGGTCGATAACTGTAAATCGATCCCTAACTTACCAGCCCTACTTTGCAAGCGGTTGGTTTGTGAATGCACCTCCATGTTGTTCTTTAAAAGTGCGCTCTAAAGGAACTCTTTTGGCTCTCTACAGGTATCCCTTGGAGCTCAAGTTCTAAAGGATACCAACTTTTATTTGAGCCGCAACTTTAGTGAACCCCCAGTTTTTTCTGTGAGCATTAAGAATCATCCCATCGAGTTCTTGTAGGGATCAAACTTCATTGTTTGACTTGAATTTGAAAAAAGTCGAAAAGCGTTTTTTTTTTTCAAATAAAAAAGACTTTTTGGACCACCATAATAGACATAAAATTTTTTAAAAACTTTTTCTCGGGCTTTGGTTCCTTTGTTGACGTATTATTATAATAATTATTATTACTATTATTATTATATTTACCAATAGAATTAGGCAAAACCACAACGGTGAAGAACAGAATACCGATAAAGGTCCTCATTTTCTTTAAATAGAGAGTAAACTGCTGTTTGGAGAATTTCGTGGAAAGAGTAGAACTAATTAACAGTCTACAAGATGTTTCAGTATATATGTATAAATATATGTATATATGGATAGATTTACAATATAATATAATTTTATCTCTAAATTTATGAATCAGTGAGGTAGCAATGTTGAAATAACTGAAAAGATCGTAAAATTGAGTGATGTCGCCAATTTTTGATACTCCGTTGGTTTAGCTTAGGGGTAATTTACACGGTTATAAAAATATTTGGGATTCTGCAAGACTTCTACAATACCAACGGAAGGTAATATTGCAAACACGGTATTGGAATGACGAAATTGCAGTACATGCATTGTAAGTGTTGTAATTCGTAGAGTCACCGCACCGTCGAGCATTCCGATACTTTTATTATAGCGCGAACTCTATGAGATATTGTAAAATTCCGATACATATATTGTAGCGTTACCTTACGTTTCGGAATTTGTTTCATTTTTTTATATTTTGATTTGTGTATTTGTTAATTTGCTTGTAATTATAGAAAAAAAAACACTTTGTAACTGACTAGAAGGGTTAGAACATGTTCCTAATGATTCAATTGATGAATCTAATGTGTTCATACACAAGTATTAAGGGCCACGAAAATCATGGGGAAATCGTAGTTGTAATATCAAGGCCATAAACGGCTCAAATATTTTTTCTAGTTTTCTGCATACACCTTCTTAAAGAGTACAAATGTTTTCGGTATAAAGTGTTTTTTCAATAAAAAGTGCTAAATAATGGTATATGGTATGCGGTGTAATACTGTAATCATGTACTTCTAACAACTAGGCAGACTAGGCCACCTCACAATTCTTTTATACCACTACTATAGCTGTACTTTCGATCGTGCTGTACCACGCGACGTTGCGTGGCGAGAATTGAGAGTATACTACTGCAAAGCTGACATTTAACCGCGAACTATATTATAAATGCTATCTGAATACAATTATCTCGACTGATATAGTTTGTCAGTGAATAAAATTTTTATTTTCACCGTAGGACAACATATACAAACTTCTTTAATCGAAATACAATAAGATTTAAACCTAATTTTAGGATTGATGCACGGAGACCCAAGAAAATTGTTTGGTTAGTAAAATTTGGTTGATTATACCATATCTTTTGGTTGATGCAAGAAAACATTTTCGTTAATCCAAGTTAATTCAAATAAATGTTTTTGCTGCTTTAAGAAAATATCGTTCTGTTGTTTTAACAAAAACTTACTCACGCAATCTTAGGTTATCACACAGATTCAAGTAATCTTGCCTATTTTTCAGATAATCGCTTATCCCGATAGATTCTGTTTCCGGATCATTTTGAATTGGAGTACGCGATTGTACCAAGTGCGCATGCGTCCGTGGCTTTTAAGATGCTATCAACAAAATACTCTGGTTAAATCAACCAAATCTTTTGCTGGATTCTAGTTAAGTGCTTAAGTAAACAAAAATTTGGTACATTTAACCAAAATGTTTTCTGAAATCAACAAAATGCGGTTAACGAAACGATTTTGTTGAATGAAGAGAATTATTGTTCTGGTTGCACTATATTTACTATTTCTACTTTACAATGGAGGGATAGAAGCGAACTGTTGTAATATTCACTACTTTGTAGCTGTTAGGAGAAATACAACATTTATTGGAACATAAATTAATAATCTTTTATTTATATCTGAAGAAGAATGCGGTATTTACAAAGGACTGTAGTAACGTCGAGAGCTTTGTGCTATTGAACTATAGGATTCGCACTGTCTTAATTATGTTATTTATGTTTATTATACAGATTATAAATTATATAAATATCTACATATTCTTATCACTCAGAGAAATGTCCTCTTGTGAAAAAGGCTGTTTCTTGACGTACATAAATGGAATTTCCTCTTAAATTTAAGATTAAGAGGATTTTCATTTGTCTCAACAGGAATCATTTCGCAGCAAAAATTATCCTTATGTGATTAACTTCACCTAATCTTGCAGCCAAATAATTCTGTTTGTATAAAAAATATATTCAAGTGATTCAAAACTGATTCTCTGAGTCATTATTAAACATTATGTTATATTGTAAGTTGAAATCCCATTTTTAAGGCAGTGCACATATAAACTTTATGAAGAGATTTAAAAACATTTAAAATGGACAATTTGTAATCGTGAAATTAAAATTTGACAAAAACTGGGGGGGGGGGGGATTTTGCACAAATCTAATACCTTCTCTGATGATAATGTAAAAAAGATGGATAAATAATAAGGAGAAGACAGCGAGGTGATTTGGTTGTCTCTTTTCTTCCCCCCCCCCTCTTTTTTCCTTTGTTATATAATTGTCTCTAATGAACCTGATTATACTGTTGTTTAGAAACATACTTCTCTCATTTTTACTTCTTTTGTGCAATTATGTTACACACATTGACTTTCTTGAGTATATGTTTTTCAAAAAACTGATTTTTTAAAAAGATGCTTCTTTTGAAGGCTTCTTGTGCAATTTTGTTATACAATTTGACTTTTTTAAGTTTATGTTTTTAAAAAAAATTCCCTCAACAATTTTATAAACAAGGACATTAAGCCATAGACCTTGTTTTCGTTCCCTATACACGGAAAAAAAAGTGCTGGAACTTTTCATTGACCGCGTCTGTGACATTAGGATAGGTCTAAAAGCATTTGAAAATTTGAAATGATCGTATTGGAAAATCATGCAAATAGTGCTTGAAGAAATATAAGACTTCTTAGATTGCGTCCAGCATAGTCAGTGAAGCACTCCTAGACTCCATCAACACTCCAATATTAAATTCTCGAAGACAGTCAACACACACAGTTACTACTTATATTAATCGCACACTTTTTACGCTCTGAAAAATGGGACGCAGGCTGCGGGGATTAGAACTACCTATCCTTTAGACACGAGACTAACGCAACTCATTCCTAACCGCTCAAGTCCCTCGGCTAAACATTCGCGCTGAAAACACGGTAAAAAATCTTGGCGTTGTGCTACAGCTGAAAACTGCATGGCCGCGTAAAAGAATCTGAGTGAGGGCTGCGAATTAGACAACTTGCTCCAAGACTGACTTTACATAACAAATTAAACACATTGTTTGAACAATTTTTGTTTAAATAATTGAAAAATATAATTTTTTCAAATTTGTTAGATATAACATAAAAACTAATTGCACCGGTCGATTCTATGGAAAAAAATAAATAAGGAAATTGTTTAAACAATTGTTGTGTATCTTTTTGAAAAAAAACTCAGATATTCGATTCGTAATATCTCGGGGACCTCTCAGTGCGTCAAGAAGTATTAGTGGTGACTCGAGTAACTTCTAAACAACTTTTTATTTATTTATTAAAATTATAAATGTGAAGATGGCTTTTTTTTGTAAATGTTTTTGGAATGAAAAAAAAAACACATTTTATTCTATTATGAGACACATTTTTATATTTTATTTCAATATTTTTATAAATATTTCATAAGCAGAAATACGAATTTAAAAATAAAATCTGTAAATGTTCGTTTAAGAAACAATCGTGCAACTTTGTTGAAGGAATTTGATATCTATCAGAATAAGGTAGCAAGTGAATAACATTTTTCACATCATCTAAATCTTGGAGCTTTAAATCCTTTATGCCACCAGTTATAAAAATCAATGATATATTTTAAATTCAAAGGAAGGCATACCTTTTTTATCATAAATAATAATTTTAAATCATTTTTAATATCTTCATGCGTTTTACAATTACTTTTTGTTGTAAACAATGTATTTGCACATTTAATCATTTTAAATAAGCAAGCCAATGGAAACCAATCTGGTTGCCATCTTGACGCATGCGCAGTGCAAAAAGATCCGAGTTTTGGGAGCACTGAGTCTTCGTCCAGTGTCTACTACACTCATACCAATGTGAATTTGTCACTGAGTGCGCCTCTGCAAATTCTCGCAGACAGTCATGGAGTGTTTCCCTGACTCCTATTCGAGTTCTTCGTTTCTGGATCACGCACTTATTCAATTCAAGTCTTCGAAAATATGAAGAGTTTTTTTATAACCGTTTCATCACTGTATACATTTTTTTTAAACTGTCTGGTAAAAATTCCAAGACTGTTGTTCCTTGACTGTGCTTGAAAACTTCCATGACTTCTTTAAATTTTTCCATGAAAATTTATGACCCCTCCATAGAAAGTATACGAGACTTTATAAAAATGACGGCCCGTCCAAAAGTTCAGCACTAATCTAGGAAATTTTCCCAGACTTATTTTTCCGTGTACTCTTAGAGTTCGGTTCTTGGTCATTTTAAAGATCAAAGTATATACATACTTTAGGGGCCGTTCAAAAAATACGTAACGCTTTTTCTGACCATTTTGACCCCCCCCCCCCCCACCTACGTAACGCTTCTTCTTTAGTAAGTGTATGTATATAGACCCTCATTTTATGCGAAGCGCATAATCGCATAATGTCTCAGAATTGAATATTACTCGAAATCTTTGCGAGTTATGAAGTTTCTTAGTTAAATAAACAAGATTTGTCATCGCATAAAAACGCATAATTTTTTTCGTTGCATAATTTTTTAATTTTTGCATATTTTGGGCATTTTTGCATAATTTTGCAAAAACTTGTATAATTTTGGAAAAATTCGCATAATTTTGCAACATTTCGATTTCTGCACAGAAAATTTTCTTTAATTCGCAAACATTCAAAAATCCTATTACATGTTATACTAATGCCGGTTTCTGAGTTTCTCATCATACACACTGTACATGAACAGTAAAAAGAAAACCTTAAAATTTAATTTGATTTACTTTCAGGATTGCCTTTAATTCATCAGGTAACTTAATTTATGATATTAAGGTAAATGTAAAGTCAGTCATGTCTTGGCGGATAGTGATGTAAGGTCGAAAACGAACGTAAAAGCCGCATGACTGATCAAACTTTTTTAAATTCAGTCCACCGAATACGTAAATTCATCTCGATCGACGTAGTCTGTCATGACTACCTGAATCTAGGTCCATTAAGCTAGCACCTCCACAATCCAATTTTGGGATTTTTCATAGCTCAGAATTTTCGGCCTTTTTAGGGCTTTTTTTGGGGCATTCTAGATCTTACTTTGCGAACTAAAGATGGCGCACTTTTTTCAGTAAAGCGTGCGGACTTTAAGTTTTCGGGCTCATGCTGACCTTCCCATGTGGAAAAGTTAATTGGGGCCAGACTGGGCCCCAACCAGATTGCCCAATTAATATTTGGGCCCCAATTGGGCAGCCCAATTACTGCCCAACTGGGCTACTGTCTGGGTTGTAACGGTCAGCCCAACGAATGCCCAGATTGAGGTAAATAGCTGGGCCTTAGTTGTGCAGCCCACTTTATGCCCAATTAATAAAAAAGGGTACAATTATTGAATCCATAAAGTTGAAAGTATAATAAATGATAAATATTTGTTCTTATTTTTTTTAAATTTGACACTTCTTTATGATTTAAGAACGTTTAGCATCCTGTTCTTCCTTTTGACCTCCATCCGAGTCTCTTCCAACAGTCAGCTCAGTCCTAAAAGCATCTAACGCGGTGTTTTCTGCATTAAATTTGGTTTAGTACAAATTCTCAATTGAGAATGAGAAACAACACAAGGCAATGACTTATTTTGTTTATTTTTACTATAAAAAAACGAAAGAACTTTGTAAAAATAGTCTGATTTTACGGAAGCTTGAACGGACTCGACTGCAAGAAAAAATGGCGTGCGCGACTGCTTTACCCTAATAGCACGGAACATTCCGGGAACGTTCCTGGAACGTTCCGCGGGCACCTTCGGAACGTTCCAGCGGAACGTTCCAGGAACGTTCCCGGAACGTGTAAAATGTCCGCCCCTTGGGAACGTTCCACTGGAACGTTCCAGGAACGTTCCAATGGGACCTGAGGGGAACTTTCCATTATTGTTATTTTTAACAACAATTATCTCGTAAGCCGTAAGAGATAGGTAAAAATGGATGTCATTTTTGAGTTTTGAGTACCGCATATACTACACTATAATATGATATCCGTATCATAAACTGACATCGATTTTGACCTATCACTTACGGTTTACGAGATATTTATTGATAATAATAACAATAACGTTAATTTATGTTTGGAACGTTCCTGGAACGTCCCAAGCGGCGGACATTTTACACGTTCCGGGAACGTTCCGCTGGAACGTTCCGAAAGTTCCCGCGGAACGTTCCGGGAACGTCCCAGGAACGTTCCGTGCTATTAGGGTAGTGCAGACGGCAGAGCCTTCTGTGGCGTTGCGGGTCGCGCAGTCGCACACGTTAACTAATACAGGCGGGTTTTTTAAAATTAAAAAATGCTAAGTTTAAAACAAATGCTTATTCACTGTTGTTTTACTTGAAAATGTTACTGTACTCTGCTGATCTCTTCGACGCTTTTAGGAAATTTCGATTTTAATTTAGAGCTTATATCTAATTCGAAAACAGTTTCATTATTTTAAGTATATGAAAAATATAATAATATGTAAAATATTTTATAAACTCACCGTAATGCTGAAAGAAAAATTTTAGTGTATAAACAAAATTTAATGGTCAGAAGTTCTTTTTAAGGATGGGAGAAAAAAAATTTTTCAGCAAATTAATATACTTCAACATTTCCAACAAAATATAATAAAAAGGTATATTCGTAAATGATTCATTCACTATGTAAGGTTATATTATTATTTTCATTCATGAGAGAAATATGGGTGCTAGATTCTGCTTGCATCGCTCAATATTTTTTAACCCGTATGCGTAATTTATTATTCGCACGGCGTTTTTTATCAGAATTATCCCGATTCATATTTACTTCCAAACGGATGCAGTTTAAAATAAATTTAGCGATGTAAGTAGCAGCAGACCACAGCCGACATTTTATCTCTCTACTGCCCTCTATCGATATAACTGGGGTTACTTATTTTTGGGTCCAGGCTGGTTTGCTCCAATAATGCTCATTATGGGCGTTCTATGGGTAAGCCCAATTTAAGCCCAATTAAAAATAAATAAGCACTGATCGGCTTTATCAACATAAGTTTTGATAATTAAAACTTCTGAATAATTGTAAAAGCTTCAGGATTTTGATGGATTTGAATCCACTTACTCATATAATTAAAATAATCTGTTAATTAATTTAGAAAGTCCACTATGGGTGTTCTATGGGTATGCCTAATGTAAGCCCAAGCAAGAAATCAAACACTGATCGGCTTTATTAACATAAGTTTTGATAATTAAAAAATTGGAATAAATGTAAAAGTTTCAGGATTGGATTGGATTGCATCCATGTAATCGTATAATAAAAATTATCTGTTATTGAATGCAGAACTTCCACTATATGGGCATTCTATGGGTATGCCCAATGTAAGCCCAAGAAAAAAATCAAACACTGATCGGCTTTATTAACATAAGTTTTGATAATTAAAAAGTCGGAATAATTGGAAAAGTTTCAGGATTCGGGTTACTTACTCATATAATTAAAATAATCTGTAAATTAATTTTACTTTTTGTTATCTGGGCTAACCAGTTGGGGCCCAATTGGCGCCCAATTATAAGTTGGGCTAAGTTAGGCTGATTTCCACATGGGTTTCCGCCGTTGCGTTCTTCTTTTGATCACACCTTAAATTCCGTCGCTATATGGGCGGACATTAAGATTTTATTTTTACTGTGTGTGTTTCAAGAAGACAAGCTAATTCGAAGACAAGTCTCGAAAAATAACAAAAACTCAAAGAGGAAATTGTTCCAAAGATCCTAACCGGAATACTTATCTAATAAATCTGATTTCGCTATTAAATGTCTTCAAATGATCACTTTTTCCGTATCAAATCTAGATGCATAATCATCCATTTTCAATCGCATAATTTAAAGATTTTCAACAGCAGAAAAAATGGTCTCCATGTATCTAACTTCAACATTAGCGTAACGCTCGAGATGACCCCCCGCCCCCTCCTAAAGGCGTTACGTTTTTTTTGAACGGCCCCTTGATGGCATTAACGCTATATTTTTTCCTATAGTCGCGAAAAAATCATACCTAAACTTCGTTTCCTATAATACTTTTTCATGAAAGTTGTGTAACTATAACCGAGCAATAATCACAATAAAATCATAATTGAAATTTTACACACTGACCTTTATTGAATTGAATTGAATAAAGCGTATAAATTTAGTAATTCCTTTGATACTGAAAGAATTTTGTCCCATGTTAATCCCATTTAATGTCATGAATATTTCAGCGAAAAAGTGTATACATTTTAATTATGATTGGACGATAAAAATTGAAGTCAACTTAATACTGTTTAATACCGCGAGACAAACTCGAAAGTTAAAGACAATTTAATTTTCTCCGGCGAGTGATGCTTTGGAGTATCAGGTGGCGACGACAGTTGACGACAATTTATTACCAAATGTCGATTATAAATTTCGAGAAAATGAAATATATTTAATTTCGCACAGCGAATTCAGAAGTTGATGTCAATTTATTTACTTTTGCATAGAGTTTAGATCTGGAGGAAACCAATGATATTTAATCTTTTTGAAACTTGATGTCAATTTAATATGTTATTTTGTCCGACACATGCGCGAAAAAGACGACTTTTTTCGTCTGAAAATAGTGGACAAAATGAGCGATTTCTCAATCGTTGACGTGAGCGTTGAAAAATAGCATGTTTTTTTCTACTAGTGAGGAAAACTTTCCTAAGAAGTGGGAAAAAGTACGTGGAACAGTGGGAGAAAGTGATGCTCTGTCGTGAATATGTGATTGAATAAGCCGTCACGAGACGCCATCTACAACTCAGATGGGCGTTTTGCAGGAGAGCCAATGTATATCCATGACTCGTCCTCGTGTTGCCACTCGTGGAGAATGGTAGATTGTGAACTGGCATTCTTGCCGCGCTCGCTTCTCTCGTGCGTCAAATGAATGCTCGTTCACAATCGACAATTTTCGCCACTCGTAGCACAATATACTTCCTTTTTTATAAAATATATGGCAATTTGAAAATCGGTAAATTTGAATTTAGCGTGGTAAAAGTGCAATCATATTTTGCAACGCGTGGTGTTATAATATAAAGGTTAGGGACCCTGCTGAAAAAAGTATCGAAAATTAAAGAATTTGATGGACCCTCTATCCAGGGAAAACATGAAATTGAATCAAATTCTATACATTTTAGGGTGAAGTGGAACTTAAATAAAATTCTATAAACAAATTTGATAGACATATCCTATAAAATTGAATCAAATAAACTTCACGAATCAATTCTATCAGCAGATTTGATGAAAATCCAATTCAAACAGATTCTCATTAAACCTCTATCACATCTTATCCATACAGAACTTATATCAAATCCAATTTTCTAAAATTTCGGAAATTTCTATCAAATTCTATGGAGAAATCTTATATCTCATAAATCATATAAAATCTTATTGGCACAGGACTTGTACCAAATCCCATGTTCTAGACTCTAGAATCTGGATAGTTTTTATCCAAAGCATGCATTACGTCTGAACTAGGTTGCGAAGATATTTTGCAAAATTTTATATTTCCCTAAGTCAGTATAATAAAGATGAGTTGATTTAGTATGTAATGCTTTGTAAATTGCCAATATTTCAGTCAAAATTGTATTAAAGATGTTTTCCTTATTACCCTTGTGTATAAATTTCATGAGGGCGAATTGAGGACCCGTCATCCCGCCAATGTGTACCAGGTGCACATTAACACATTTTCTGCTGGAAAGTCTGGTTTTATAAGTTTTGTTGATCCAAGAAAATGTACTTGATCGAAGAAAATCAAGTGTATATACAAATGTATGGAAAAGGCCTTCCGGTGAAATTTTATTATTACGACTTTTAATAAGCGTCACATGAAGCATCAGAAACCCGAACCTTCACTCAATTTTAACGGAAGTTAAGGCTTAAACTGATTCCAGATTCTGGTTAAAACCACCTTAAGTAATTTAAACTATCAATTTAGGAATGTCCGAATTTACCCCACATGTCCGAAACTACCCCGTTTGACGGCAGTTAAGGAAATGCGCTGTTATCGAATTAAAAAAAAAACGCTCACCCAGAAAAAAGTTCCTCTGATTCAAACAAAATTTTTCCGAATCTAAGAAATTTGTGCATTGCTATGCGGCCAAAGAAAAGTTTCTTTAATTAAAAAAAAATGGTTTGGTTACCTTTTTTTATTGGAATTAAAGAAATAGTTGTGAAAATCTATTTTCAAAGGAAAAAATATTTGGCTACATTCGAACAAAAATTCATTGAAATCAAAGAAAAATTGGTTTGTTTTAATGATTATATTATTTAGCTTAACAAAACAATAAACCTAAATATACAAAGCTTTTACTTATTCTAACTATAGCATTTATTACGAATAAGAAATGTTGTTATTGCAATGAAAAATTTATTTCGAATATTTCACAGAATTTGAACAGATTTTTAGAGATTTAAAGGGATTTCCATGGATTTTCTAGGATTATAAGGAATTTTAAGGGATTTCGTAAATTTCAAGTGATTTCAAGGATTTCAAAAGATTTCACGGATTCTCAAAGAATTTAAAGGAGTTTCTACAGTTTTTAAAGTATTTCAAGCGATTTCTACCTAGCTCAACCTTTTTAAAGGGATTTCACAAGATTATATACGATCTCCAATATCCACGAAATTCAAAGGATTTCAAAGAATTTTCACATTATTAAAAAATTTTTAAGGGATTTACAAAACTTTTGAACGAATTCATGGGATTTCAAAGGATTGCAAAGAATTCCAGAGATTTTACAAGATTTCATTAAAGGTTTAAATATTGATCAACTCTTCGCCTCCATATTGGACGTATATAATATGAAACATTATATAATAAAAAATAAATAAAACAAATAATGATATTATTATTAAACCATTAGGCCATATCCCTTTCGGGGTAAGCGTGACTCACTCGGTGAGGAAGTGAGTAATGTGGGGGAGGGGGTGTAGATTTTTAGATTGATCTAGAATTTCCGTGTTATTTATTTAAATAACACGTTCGTTCCGCAACACTGATCCGACCCAGGTTGCTGATCAATCTCTCTAGCAATCACCCCAAGTGAAGAGCCTCACGAAGTCATTATGTAACGCTCCCCACTTGGGCCCATTAGTATCCAAGGTCTTTTGTTTCAGGTGTCATTCACTCCACTGACACTCTTCCTCATGCATTTCTTCTAAACTATTTTTCGTTAAACTTTCCTGTCTTGGTATACCTTTATAGCTTTCTTCACGTCCATGCATTTTCTCATGCAAGCTCTTGTGTTTCTATGGCTTCTTATGTCTCTCCGAATTAGGGTCACATTCACACATTCTAACCATTCTTTCCGCGGGCTGCCTCTGAACACACTGCCATTTACTTTACCTTGGTACACTTGTTTCTTCAGTCATTCATCTTCCATTCTCTCAACATGCCCAAACCATCTTAATGAATTTTTGTCACATGTGTCAACTATTGTTTCCTCCAGACCGCATTCTTTGGGGATTATCTCATTACTCACTTTGTCCGTCAGCGTTTTGCGGCACATCATGCGCAGGAATTTCATATTAATCGCGTTAATTTTGCTCTTATCCTTTTCTTGGTAGGTCCAGGTCTCGCTACCGTACAGCATAGTCTGTATAAATATAGAGTTATGTTTTACCCTTTTAGCTTTACTTGATATATTTTTACTTCTGATAATGGGGCCTGCTCTACCGATAACGTTCTTACCCTCGTGTATATGCCTATCTAACTCTTCATCTATCTTTCCGTCATTTATGAATAGGCTACCAAGATATATGTACTTATCAACTTGTTCAATCCTCTCATAGTTTAGAACAATGTTGCACATTGTTTTCTCACCCTTTCCTTCAAATACCATAATTGTTGTTTTATTTACGTTAATTTTGAGGCCCGTGTTCTTCATGCTTGTATTCAGTTTGCTCAACATTCTTCGCAAGTCTTCGATTGATTCTGCCATAACAACCTTATCATCTGCGAACGCTAACCCACGTACCCTCACTGCCTCGGGATCCCTACCTTCTTCGTCGAAGAGGGCCATTCTGACAAGCTTGTCCATAAATATAGTAAATTTCCATGAGGACATAACGCATCCTTGCCTAACATCTTGCATAATATCGAACCAGTCACTCAGTTTCCCATTTACCCTTACACTCGTTTTGCTACCAGCATATATTGTATTTATTCCTTGTAGGAGCCATCCATTGACTCCGTACTCTTTCAGGACTTCCCAAAGCTTACTTCTATCCACCTTATCAAATGTTTTTTCTCAGTCAACAAATGCACAGAAAACTTTTTTCTTTACTCTCAAACTTTTTTCTGTAGTCTGTCTCAAGCTAAATATTTGATCCGTACATGATCTTTCTGGCACAAATCCACTTTGGAGTTCCCATATCTTTTCTTCTCTTATTTTCATTACTTTACGAATAACTATTTTAGAGTATATTTTACTTACGGTACTTAATAAGCTGATACCTCTGTCATTATTGCAGTTGCTTTTATCTCCCTTTCCATTGTATATTGGTACGATAACCGCTTTTTTCCACTCATCTGGAACTTCTCCCATCTCGATACATTTTATCAATTGGCACAATCTGTGAGGTATGTAGTCGCCACCGTATTTAAGCATTTCAGCGTTAATACTGTCTACACCAACAGCGTTACCATTTTTAAGTTCTTAATTATATCCCTAACCTCAGAGGCACAGACTCTCTCAATTGGGTTTTCTAACGTATCGTGTTCCATATCGCATTTGTGGTGCCCTACAGCTTCACCTCCTAATAATCCCTTTAAAAAGTCTCTCGAAGCGTCTAGTATCCCGTCTGTATCATATAACATTTCACCCTTGCTATTTCTCATACTGACTAACTCTGTACTTTTACCTCCCTTCATATTGATCAATGCCCATTTATAAAACAGTTTCTTGCTTTCTTCAAAAAGGTTTTGCATTTTCTTCTCTTCTTCTGTTTTGTTTACTTTCCTTGATTAGTAGTTTTACTTACCTCTTAATGTGCGTAATAGTATACAAAGTAATTTCAACAGCCAAAACAGGTTTCAATTAGCATATTTAAAAAAAATAGTTAGAAATAAGAAAGTTACCTAAGAATTTCGTTGGTAAGCCCCCCCCCCCCCGAAAAAGGCCTTAATTAATTAATGGGCACGGCAAAAATTCAAGCTGTTTATAGATACCAGCAGATTACTTCAATGACATGTAGCATATAATACACCATTAGGAAACGCATTATCAAAGTCTTAAAATGCAAGAACAAAATTTATATAACACATTTTCGGATATCGCAAAAAATCTGTGCTGAAAGCTTAGTCACATAATTACATAATTGCAACTTAAGAAACACATTATAAAAGTATTATTATTATTATTATTATTATTATTATTATTATTATTATCAGAGAGAAACTAACATTAAGCCAAATTCCTTTCGAGGTAAGCGTAACTCGTACGGTTCTAGTCTCACTATACCTCCGCGGATCAAAGAATTTATATGATGCAAGTGTAAGTAAGGGATGTGTAGGAGAAGGTGTGGGTTTTAGATCAATATAGAAGTCAATTAGAAATAAATCATTTTTTCAGGCATCTACATCAAAGATTTTATGTACTTATACATACATTTTTAAATTTAGATAAGAGTTTTTTCAAAATTTTCTACTTTCAAGACTTTAAATTTAGAACACGCAGTTCAAATTGAAATTATAATTGTTAGATTGTAGTTGTATCAATTTTGAACATTTTGAAGTTTAAATTGTAATTTAAACTCTAAAAAGATCGCCTATTTTGCGTACTTGTATCACAAATAGCTATTTTCACACCAATCTAAATTTTCACGATCCATCGGACGAGCTCGGGCTTTTCTAAGCGTCTTTCACTCTGACATTAACAATTGGCAAATTTCCAAAAACTGGCCACATTTTTTCAAGTCTGCAGTTCTAAAAACTCAAAAGACGAGTCTCAGTTTTCAAAAAAGTAGGCAAGTTTTCGAAAATCCGGAGACTTCTGTGACCTAATATATAACCCGTTAAATGCAGTAATTTCAGTGTTAGGGGTGGTTTTTGTAAAAAAGTATTTGATGTTTTTAAACAGCTAGAAAATATTCCAAACTCTGGCTATACTTTTTCTTGTACTTAATCAGTTTTTTTTGTTCCGGGGGAATTTTTTATTGTTAATAGATGTTTAAAAAAAATTAATTCTGGTTGTGTTAGAAAGCCTATAATGAGCCCTTAATTTTGGCATAAGTTATAAATTGATTGGGCATGATAGTGCTTCCAGGTTCTAAAATTGGTATAAGTTCAATAATATATAACAAAATAATAATAACAATAATAATATAGAAATGTTCTATGGGCAATTTTGGGTTTTTGTTTTATTTTCAGATTCTGTTTTACATTTTAATGAGACTATTACATTTAATTAAAAATTAAATAGTGGAACTCTGTTTAATTTGTCCCGTCTTTTTTGTTTCAGGATTTACAAATAATTTATTACGGCTTGTTGGGGTTGGAGGCATTACGTCCCTGTAGGGATTCCGTTCTTCGCGGCCTCTGCAAAATAGTGCGCTACGAGAGACATCATGCCAATCACGTTCTTTACTAGTAAGTTCCAGTGTTAAATGCTATTCACCTCCAGACAAGGCTTTTCACTTTGCAAACTCATTGTGCGTCACCTTGATGTTAAAATATTTCGTGTTCAAAACATTTTACTTTTTCACTCACCTCTTCATTACTTCTATCTCAGAAACTGAATCTAGTATCTTAATTAGAATTTTCATTAAATTAGATTCGTAAATTAAATTCTGTTTCATCGCAAAACATTCAAAAATTAAATTCTGTTTCCCTTTGGCGATAAATTTAAATAATTCAAGTTTATTTTAGTGAGACAAGTATGGAATTTCTTTATTTTACTTACTCAAGTCATAATAAACAATGTGGATTGCGAGAGTTCAAAGACCCTTTTAAAAATCTTACATAATAATATTCTCACAACCCTCTGCCGAAACAAAATTACTGGAGAATGTCTAAGAAATGTCAGAGCCAGTTTTTTCATATTAAACTTGCTTAATTTTTATTTATTATTTATTTATGAAAAGGGTGCAAAGATTTTATGGGTTTTAAAGAACCTGGTCCCTGAATAGGACCAAACATTCTCGAGACATATAATCAACATATAATCAGTTTTGCTGACATTTTGTTTCGACAAGCTAATGAACAGTTCTATTTAAATTTTCTTTGAAGATTATAAAGTTGGAATTATATATTTGTTACTAACCTATTTGGTTATTTCAGATTTTTCGGGTAAAGTGGTTTTTGAAAATAGTGTTTTAATTCACTTGATTTCATAACATGCTAATTCTGTTCAACTGGAATGTAAACAATAACAATGCCCACGTGCTTTATGAAAAAATTGCCCTTTTTTCCTGTCGATGGCGCTACTATCCAGTGGTGGTAATCTATTTTATCGACCTTGAGAAAATTTCTACAATACCGACTTTATATTTTATCTAGTGTCGGTAACATATAGTGAATCTATATGTCCCACAGAGCAAATAGTATTTGATAGTTCAAGAGAAAAATACAGATGACTCTGACACCCATTTACAATTTGCAAAAATGGTTAGGTTCTATTTTATTATTTTTCTAAATGTATTTCTTTTTTATTTTGATTTAAAAAAAGGAGAAAAAATATTTTCTGTAGAGTAAGAAACTAATATTTAAAAAATTTGTAAAATTAAGAAATTCGGAATTTGTTTTAAAGGATTCAAAATTTTTATCTATTACAAACATGGGCCACTTTAATTTTTTTTCTTAAAAAAATTGGTCTAATAATTTAAATATATATTACATTCCAAAAATGAGGAAAATTGTGCTAGGGGTACAGAAATTTTGGTACAAATAGTCGGATTTTTTGGACACAAATAAAGCTGGAAAAGGGGTTACTTGTACCGAAATTTCATTACTAATAGCCAGATTTTTTCGGCATGTGGAGGCACTCAATTCGTCCAAAAATTCGACTTTCTGTTTTTAGTGATCGATCCCCCCAATATGTTCGTTTTCCGGAAAAAGAAATTCCCTATAATGCCCTAAAAATGCAAAAAATGCAAAATGACCCAAAAATGCAAAATATTAGATATATGTCAAATTCATGCTAAAGACGGTATTTTTTTGAATTTTTTCTGAATTAATTATTTTTACTTGATAAGTCACAAGTTTCCAAGTATTTTTCTAAAACTAATTTTCAATTTTGTAAACTATTATTATTTCGTTAAACAATTTTTACCCTGTTAATCGTAAAAAGTATTTTTTCTCTTGAGCTAATGACACCATTAACGAATGTTAAAAGTGATATTTTTGTGTTTAGGATATTTGACAATTGTTTAAACCATTTTCATTTGTTTAAACAATTTTGTAATCTTGTAAATCGTGAAAAGTTATTATTTTTTGAAATTAATGTCGCAGGTAATGAATTAAAGAGTGATATTGTTTGTGAATGACAGTTTGCAATTATTTAAACAACTAATATCACTTACTCCTTTTCATAGGAAAGATGGAAAAAATCTAGTTTAAAATAATGATTTATGTTTAAACAATTAGGGTATAAGTTCTGAAATAAGAAAATACTGAATAATAAGCGACATAGACATTGTTTAAACCATTGGAAATTGTATAAATAATTGTAAACTCTCTTTTACACAAAATATCACTCTTAGCATTCATTAACTGCGTTATAGGTTTCAGAAAGCAGTAATTTTTCAAGATTTACAAGGGAAAAAATTGTTTAAACGAATTATCATTATTTAAAGAATTGCCAAATGTAGTTAAAAAATATATTACTCTACTAATCTACTAAAATTTTCACGATTTAAGGGTGAAGCAAAAGTTGTTTGAACAAATAATAATTGTTTAAACAATCCGAAATTAGTTAGAAAATACTTTGAAACATGTCAATTATCGAATAAAAATATTTCATGTTAAAAAAGTACATAAAACTGCTATTTCCATTCTTTGGGGAATTTTCCAGGCACAATACAAGGGGAGTGGGGGGGGGGGTAAACTTTAATTTACAAAAAGTTAATTAGTATTTCTTTTTTCAAGTTTTTTCTTTCTAAAACTGAGTTTTTCCCATTTAAAATACCGTGTTAATTTCAAAAGCCCGGGGGCACGGATTAATGTTGACCAATTTGAAAAAAATATGGAATTTCTTTTTCCGGAAAACGAATAAATTGGGAGGATCGATCACCAAAAAGCGAAAATCGAATTTTTACAGGTACAAATTTGGACCACCCTGGTAGACACTTCCTTAATTTATATTTTACTGTAGAGTTTAGGGACATATATACGAGACACGTAACAACACACGGGATTTATACACGTCTGTTTTTTCCTTTTTGAGAGAGATGGAGACTTCCTGTAGGTACGTGCACCGTTTGAAAAGGTTGCACCAGAACACCATGATGACATTTCCTCCTCTCTTCCTCTTCTTCTCTTACAATTGCATCATTTCCACCCAGAGATCCTCAAACTATCACCTCATTTTACACTATTGTCTTCACTTTTTCTTGCGGTTGCACTTTAATCTCTCTACTTCATCAGAAAACTCTTTGAAAAATCTTTTGCAATATCGTTGTCACTCTTTTTTATCTCTTTCACGTACCTGGATTCACTAAAACTTTTTCCTCTGATCGGATGATTTTAATTAATTATCTTCCTGCCTGCCTATAAAACTTAGGAAAATTGAACTTATCCATTTCAAGTCACGCAGGTAGTGCAACTTCAAATCACAGAAACCTCTTAAATATGTTGTTTTGACAGGAAATAAAAGCACACGTATTTTACCGTTTTAAGAAAAAAGTCATTTTCACGGATTTAATTTGAAATTTAGGGTTTTTTTCCAAAAAAAGACCAGTTTTTTCTTTAAACCTTTTTAACTCTTGACCTAATTGAGATATTTCAGTTTTCTTACCTGACTCTGGCGAGGTGAATTTTTATCATATCATATATCGTTCGTGAGAAAAATTAAAATATTCTAATTTTCGAAATAAAATTCTCGTGGCCGCATAAATGATTTAGTCTGCATAAAACTTACAGAAGGTCTTATTTATGCAAGCAGAAAAAAATGATAAAATAAAGAAAGTGTTTTTATGGAGGTTTTTATCTCATAATATTTTCTTAAAATTCTTGCTTATATAAAAAAGATATTCTTGTAAGTTTTATGCAGGCTAAATCATGTTTGTGTACTAATTTAGCCAAAAAAGAAAAAAATTAGCAAAACAAAAGTGGGCTTTTTAAGAAAATCAACTTTTAATATTTTCAGAAAAACCGCCGCTATTTTGTTATTTTTCTGGTGGATTTCGAAAGAGCACAATTCAGGAAAGAAGTCTTCATGAGAGAATACATATCTCAATTAGGTCATAGGTTTGAAAATTTTAAAGAACAAACTCTGAACAACGTATGAAAGAGGCGAATTATTCTGTAATTTGAAGTTGCACTGCTTGCATGATTCGAAATGGATTCGGTCAGTAAGAATTTAAAATTAATTAAAATTTCGCTGTTCCGTATCTTAAATTCAATATGGCCAATTTTAATATTTGAATAGCTTCAATATTTCAAAATTAAAATACTTTTCATGTTCCAAAATATCTGGATGGGCCAAATAAGTGCCTCTGGATAAATTAGTCTAGGCCTCACCATTTTGAACCGATTTCCTTTTTTTAATGAAAGATAACTAAATTTCAAAAAGATTGGTGAGCCCATTTTTTTAAAAAAAGTTTAATTTTTTGATGAACAACAAATTAATTTTTTTAAATTCAATCATCCTATTTTGTCGAAACTAGTCATATTTATTTAAAATATCTTAAAATCAGTAAAGCCACTTCTTACGAATAATATTAAGAAATCTAAAAAATGTGAATACATCTGTTTATTTGATCAAAAACAAATAATTGAGTGAAAGTGCTTCTTCATGATTACATAATTATGATCGGATACTTCATTTTTCAATTTTTTGTCCGGGATACACGTAAAGACAATGCTTAGTTACAATTTGAAAAAAATCCAAAGTAAATTGTTCATGTTATAAACAAGTTTAAGAATCAAATACATTTTTTAGTCATTTCTGGCTTTTAAGACTATGTCCCTTTAAAACAATTGACTTCGAATTTTTCGACAATAAATAATATTTACGATGCTCTACCTGATAATAATTGGTAATTAATTTGAAAAAATTTAATAAACAAGTATAAATTTTCTCTAATTTTCAAACGGCTTGGTAACTTATTTGGCAACTTTTTCTTCAGCGAAATATTTTTGTAATTAGAAATATCCTTCACAAGCAGAGGAAACGAATGTGCTCTCTTAAAATGAACCAGTGAAATTTCACTGATTTCTAGTGAAATCTCACTGGTTGAAACAGCCAGAAGTGTGTCACTGACAATCAGTGAGATTTCACTGGTTCACTCAGTGGATTTTCGTCACTGGTTTAATCAGTGAGGTTCACTGGTTACTCAGTACCAGTAGTCATCTGGTCGTATGTACGCGTTGTCGTCCGTCAGCTGGTGAGGTACGACACTTATCATTCATCACTTTTTTCAGAGATGAGGTGACCTCATCTCTGCTTTAGTGCTAACTTTTGCAAAAATTATCTTTGAAAAACCGTACTTTACTCTCACAACAATAAATGAGGGCCGTTACTGATTTTATGATATTTTAAATAAATATAAAAAGTTTCAACGAAATACGAGGATTGAATTGACAAAAATCAACTTTTTTGTTAAGTGAATAAAAACTACACTTTTAAAAAAATCGGCTCACACAAGTTTTTTTGAAATGCAATAACCATTTAGTTTTGTTTTGCCTGGCTATGCGTCGTACCAGATTGGAATGAATTTGATTGAAATTATACGTGCTTCGTAAAATCAGGGTACAAGCTGGATCATGCTTTCTCTTACAATTCTTTTACTTTTTCATTAAATTAAAATTGAACACAAACAATTCCTAATATTATATATTATTTAATTTTTTGGACCATTCTCCTTTTTTTGTTGTTTACTCCTTTTTAAGCAATAATTTTGGTTCCGAATTCAGTGAACTAGTTTGAATAACGGCAATTCTTTTGTTCCTATTTTTGGATGAATTGTTTGCATTAGTGAAATTCCATTATGTGGCCCATGAAGAGAAATGTCCAGAATCAACAAAAGAAATGATAGTCCGGGAAGATTTAGCCTTTCGTTTCCACAGACGACTGATTTCCTTCTATTCTCGCACGATGAACCGATTATTTCTGTCTGGCAAACCAAACGGTCTGCTGGCTTGTCATTATTACAAGTATGGCCACTTTACCCAAGAAATCGAGATAAAACGATCGTGTTCCGGTGCGAAAACGATCGTGCAAGACAAATGACGGTATAGACGAGAAGAAAGGGTTTCTTATTGCACGTTATAAATCACAAAACAACTGCTTTCAGCACTGGAGAATTGGCCACAAGCTGGTACATCCTGCTCTCAGGTTCAGTTTTCATCGATGGATCTATGTTTCTTCCCCGTTCAAGGTAAGCTACTCAGAAATTTCACTCTCAAATTTTCAGTTTAGAATATTTTAGATTACAAGTTAGCATTTCCAAAATTCGTGTTTTCAGAATACAACTCTTCCAAATATTATAGATTTAAGAAATGCAGAAGTGGTTCAATTTAGGAGAGGGTGACCAACTAGCCACTGAAAACTTACTTCCCCTTCATTTCCCGGTTTTCAGATCTTCTCCAGGTCATTCAAATTAAGATTCAAGCTCGCGAATCACCGCCAAAAGTACTCACGTAAACCACTTTCTTAAAATGAACCAGTGAAATTTCACTGATTTACAGTGAAATCTCACTGGTTGAAGCAGTCAGATGTATGTGACTGACAATCAGTGACAATTAACTGGTTCACTCAGTGGAATTTCGTCACTGGTTCACTCAGTGGAATTTCGTCACTGGTTTAATCAGTGAGGTTCACTGGTTACTCAGTACCAGTAGTCATGTAGTCGTACGCGTTGCGGTCCGTCAGCTGGTTATATAATGACACTTATCATTCATCACTTCTGTGCTAACCTGAGCAAAATTATCTTTTAAAAACCACACTTTACTCTCAGAACAATAAATGAGGGCCGGTCTGCAATATAATTAGATATAATATATTGCGCTTAACTGTGGGAAGGCCCGTCATTCTATCAAAGCGTCGCGTCGCTCAAAGTCAAATCAAGTGGCCAGGGTCCTACCAACTTTCAAGCGAAAGATATATTATATCCCCTGCTTAATGTATAGCCAGGCCCCAAATATTTCTAACACAAAAATTAGTACACAATAAGGTTCGTTTTCAAAAGCACTAAGAAACACGTGAACTCGCAAAAAGGCCACCGGCGACACGCGCGGACCAGACGACTCTGGAGGTTGATGTCTTGGCCCGCGTGAAGCGCTATATCACTGGTTGAATCTATCATTTGGCGTCACTGGTATATTCAGTAACGCTGTTTTAGTTGAGGCACTCACTGTTTCACCCATTTAAAGTCGGAAAATCACTTTTTCACCAGTGATAATTCAAAATACTGATTCAACCAGTGACAGTTTCGCCGTTCAGTTTAAGAGAGCAAGTACGAAATGCGAAAAAGAAAAAAATCGCTACCTGGAATTATAATGCGTCACATAATTTACACTGGAACTTGAATTGAAGCTGTCCGGATTTACGCCATTTCGAGAATTGATGCCGCGGCGGTTTCGTGATGTACGGTGGAAGGGAGGCTTGTTCAGTAAAGCGTGAAAAACAAGCTGGAGGGACGCACTCTCCGTGTGTTAGTTGCATCAGGTTACGTCATCCGTGTAAATCAAACAGAAATGATTCACGCGCCCCTTTCTGTTTACGTTCGGACGGTCTTGAAATAGGATCAAAGCCAATGCGAGCCATGCCCGAAACCGTTCTTAATTCCAAGTTTCAGTGTATTTTTAACACTAAAAGTGGAATATCTCAGTCAGTTTATGAGGTATCTTCACCAATCTTGGTGGGTATATAGAACCCACCAAAGTACAAAGATTCTGTAAGTTTGGAAGATATTTATTAAATTGTGTATCATAACAAAACTTTGCAAATTCACGATATTTTACGATTTTAAATATTAATCAGCACGAAATAAATTCGGAATTGCATTCGTTGAAAAAAGAAGAATTAAAAACGTGATTTTTGAAATGCAGTCCAAGGTACATACAGCATACATGTTTTTACAACATGAACTCAAATTTTTTTCATAAAGATGTCATCGATTATATTCCGAAAGTAGTTTTATTGAATTTGAAACACATTGAGCCTATTTACACCGCAGCAATATTTGCTACGATAACAGAAACTACTATACGCGTGGCAACCAATTAGAAGCTTCGGTTATAAATAGAATATTTCTGATTGTTTGTCTAGCCTGGCATGTTCTGCTACTGTTGTGAAAACTGCTGCTCATTGATTTATAATGAAAATTGTTTATTTTTTAGTTATTTTCTAACGATTTTTAACAAGCAGGCGCACCGACAACTAAAACCAATCCATTGATTGCGATGAAACTTTGCATAAATATAGTAAATAAGGTGTACATATGTCGGGATATATTTCAGAAGAAGGTGATAAATCAACATATCATGGAGTTAGATTTGAACTTATAAAAAAATGTACTATTTTTAATATGCAGAGGCTCCAGCACAAAGTTGGGAAAAAGAACCTTTTTTAAACAAAAATCGACCGACAATAAAATTCTTAACGAATTTTGATGTTTGTTTTTTAGAAATTGCCGTGAGTCTTCCAAGTATAACAAGTGACTACTAATATTTCACTCGGACTAAACAAAAATTTGCTATTTAACAACAAAGTTCAAACTTTTTTTCTAACTTTTTAGTGATACCATGCCTTTCAAGATTTTTAAATTTATTAAAACAGATCGTAAATCAATGTAATGACTAACCAAAAATAATGTCCAGTAGGTTAGAGTGAGAGAAAAATTTGTTTATAATGTCATAAACTATTGAACAAAAGTAATTTTCTCGTGATTCGCAATGATTAGCTGTTTTAGATCTATAGGTTTTGTATGAAATATTATATACAATAATGTGCAATTACAATTACTTAAGAATAGCTGCAGCTTATCAAATATTTAAACAAATTTTATAAACAAGTGCATATTTTAACCATTTTTTCATAAATAGGCTTCATTATTTTTGCGGAATCAAATTAAAATGTTTAGCCAAAGACTCCTAACTTGCTGTCATATTTTTCATAATTGCAAAACTTATTAATTTTTATCAATCGTGGCACATTTTTACAATTTTTTCACGAATAGGCTTCATTTTTTTGAGGAATCAACTTGAAATATTTTGCCAAAGACTTCTTGCTGCCATATTTTTCACAATGACAATAATCGTCCGTTATATAAACAATTTTTATAAACAAATGCACATTTTCACAATTATATCATGAATAGGCTTAATTTTTTTGCGGAATCAACTCGAAATGTCTTGTCAAAGACAAAGAATTAATAGCAATATATAAAATTATTTTATTTTTTCTTTATTAAAAATGCTATTTTTCTATAAATTTCTTCTTTCTTCGCTTACAAAAGGTATTTTTTGGTTAACCTTCCAAGTTCAAAGAATTGTCTCGCTC
The DNA here is from genome assembly GCA_932195095.1 of Andricus curvator. NCBI lineage: Eukaryota > Metazoa > Arthropoda > Insecta > Hymenoptera > Cynipidae > Andricus > Andricus curvator. Next base: position 140,769 of record CAKNYM010051678.1, on the reverse strand, counting down.
ACGAAAGTCTATAAGGTCCTCAACGCTTATTTTCTATTATATCAAAAGGGGTAGATGCAATAGGTATAAAATCGAACTGGATCGATATTAGTTAGAATACAGAGGATTTTCCTGCAGCACATGTTCAAGTGTCTTGTCCGAAAGAGCTTTATAGGGAGTGGCATTCTTCCTGCACAATATCTCTCGTATATCTGGAAGTTTTTATACATTTCCTAAAGGGTAAAGCGCATCCCAGTGACAAAAAACCCAATTCTATTTATAAAAGAACTCAATGTCTGATTCTTTGGAAAGTCACTCGACATTTAACTTTATTATACCGGTTTCACTCGATTCTAAAGATAAAAGATAAAAAAAGATAAGCTCATTCCATTTTATTCTAGATTTAAATACGACACTTTCTCTTATAATATTTGCCTTTTAATTAAAACGAGATACATAATTAAAAAGATCCATTTATAATTTAGATGCGTCTATATTAATAAACTAAAAAATGTATCCGTATGGTTCATTATATGTTATCGCTTTGTACTACATTCGATGTATTCAAATTTATTTTACTGCCAGAAAATTCTAATTTAGTTTTAGCTCTAGTTTATGGCTGTATTTCGCAAATCTGTTTTGTAGCCAGTAGATCATGTTAGATTAAAGAATTTAACTGCCATTCGTGTCTTAATGTTCTCAAGAATGTATCCCTAGTTGCTATACCTAATACCTATAAAATGATTTAAAATTATTGGTTTAGTTATATTTTTGGAAAGGCTGTATCTAGTCGTCCTGAAAAATTGAGAGTTGGAAAAGGAGATGGACTAGTCGTCTCGAAAATTCGGTACTAGTCATCCTGAATTTCAGGACGGTGAGACACTTCGTTTTGGAAAATGTGTTTCTCAAAACGCTAGAACAGTGTAATATCCAAATAATCATTTTTTTCAACTAGCTATGCACTTAATTTTTTATAAATTTCTGAAAAACTTCGCGACACACAGTAACCCGATTTCAGTATAGAGAAATCGTGGAAACAAAATCGCTATTACGCGACTAAGCCGAGTGGACAACATTATGGGTTTGTGGTCGACATCAACATAATAGTTGGCAGTTACACATACGTATGTATATACGTATAAATACGACTTTTGTTTATGTAAACCGTAAATACGTGAGAACATTCACTCTCGTTGGCGTAGGACGTAGGAAACAAAATGGAGAGAAATAAGGAGAAGGGCACACCTAGTCATTGAACCAGGTCTCTCACGAATCCCTCTTTCAAGTGGTTAGTGGATTCACTCGTTACCGGTTGAAACGAGCGGGTAATCTGTGGTATTTCCTTATCGGCCAGCTGAGGAATGCGAGGAGAAACGCACTCTTTGCTTGCAGATAGGATAGTAAACATGGCCAAGGTCCCCAGCACCTCAGCTTCTTGCAACAGTTTCAACAGTTTCAACGTCAATGTGCCACTTCGAGCAATGCCATGGGCGCTTTTCTGCCAAACAAGTTTAAAAAGTAGAGTATCTCGAATTATCACTTGACATAGTTAAAAAGATCGATTATGACCAGTTGTTTCGGAAAAATATACAATTTATTGCCATTAATGGTATTTGAGTCATTACTGGTATATTTCTATTACTTGAGTATTTAAATACTTCCAAACTATGGGGTGAAGACATCAGTAGTGAGCCGCTTGAGATTAGGATCATATTCAAAGTTGTAGAAAAAAAAGGTAGACAAGTCGGAAATAGATGAAAATGCATTTATCTGCATTCTAGACATTTTACAGTCTCTCATTCACCTATTGAAAATTTTTTATGAGTGCTGTGGAAATGATTAAATGTATACTCAAAAGTAAAAGGTGCAAAATCACTAGAAGAAAGCCACAAATTTGTTAATCTTACCAGAAAATCAGTTTCCGACAAAAACCACTAACGTATCCTACAGTTGTTCAAAATCTTCAAAATTGTAAGTTTAATTCTTGAAATCAAATGATTTTTTATTAACAGTAGCAACTTTAGACGAAAAACACTAATATAAGAAAAATAGTTTAAAATTGTAAGTTCTCTTTTAAAAACAAGAAGAAAACCTAAAATTGTTCAAAAATCATGTTCTTTGAAATCCAATGATTTTGTATTAAAAGTACCGATTTCCGGTGCAAAAGGCAAACAAAAAACGAAAATTGTGAATTTAATGACTCTACGGGATAATCTGAAAAATCTTTTTTTTTTAATTTAAAATACCAATTTTCGATTAAAACGCTAACATGAACTAACAAAAATCTGCTTAGAATTGTAAATCTTCTTTGAAATTTCATGATTTTTGTTGAAATAACTGATTTCCTCACGAATAAAATTAATTTGGTCATACGGTCATATAAAATGCAATGGATTCAGATGTTAAAGAATCATAATTTATTTGTCATAACCGACGTACGTTTCGACCTAATTGCAAGTCTTCTTCAAAGGTAATTATCACCTGTAGTGATGTTGATAGATCCTTAACACATTTCAATTTTATTGTATTCTCTTAGTTTATCCACATTACGGTTTTAATATTAAAAACTTAGTCTTCATTTAAATAAAACTTGATCTGTCCTTTTATTAATATATTTCGTCAAAATTGAAACCTCAAAATTTAAAGAGGCTTCAATATTCAGTAGTAACTACATTTTAGAATGAATTGTTGTGTTTTCTCTTTTTTTTACATTCTCATTCTAATGAGAAGGTATTGGTTTTATGTAAAATTTGACATAGTCGGTTTTCATCAAATCTCCACGTTTTGAGACCCCCTGAGCTAGAAAAAACGATTTTTACGAAGGTGTCTGTCTGTAGTCTGTCTGTCTGTCTGTCTGTCTGTCTGTCTGTCTGTCTGTAGCCACGATAACTTTCGAAAAAATGATCAGATTTGATTGAGCTTTGGTACACTTTTTTATGGCCGAAAAATAGGAAACGAGTTCGTTAACCAGCTATTTTGGATGAAAATCCAAAAAGTGAGCACATTTTGAAAATTTTTGAGACCACTTTTTTGGAAGATTTGAAAATGCTATGTACGGTTATTAGTAGTACGCAAAATGACGAACAAAATATTCTTATGACTTTTCGTGATAAAAAAAAAATTACTGGAGTTATAGCATTTTCAAAATTCCAAAAAACAAACGAAAATGAACATTTTAAGCCGAAAAACGCACGATATGAAAAAAAGTCAAGAGGAGAAAAACGTTGATTCCTGAACACCCTATAATATTTTCATAACAACTTTTTGAATTTTTTGAAAAATAAAAAATTCAAATTTTGATCGCACAAAAAATTAATGAAAAATCAAAAAAGCCATTTTGCTGTCAAACTATGCAAGATACCAGAAAAGATCATTTCACCAAAATTGTGCACCTAAAAAAGATCTACAAATTTCTTATCATTCACTTTTTGATATGACGCGTAGTTTTTGTTTTATTTGTAAAAAACAGCATTGAAAATAGAAAAATCAACTTTGTAGACGAATAACACGAGCTACGAAAAAAATGACATAAACAACATTTATTTATTCAAGGAGGAGGTACAAATTTGTTGTGAATCATGTTTCCTTAGGATGCGTGGTTTTTGTTTTATTCGTGAAAATAACATTGACAGTA
>CAKNYM010051678.1:109105-132156 GCA_932195095.1 Andricus curvator | reverse complement strand
AAGACCTTAAAAGAGAGCTGCAACGACTGTACCTAAAATATTCGGTACAAGTAATTGTCCTGGTGATAGGTGCTCTCGGAGGTGCGAAACCATCACTGGTTAGTAACCTTAAAGCCATACCCGCGTCCCAAAAATATGCTAAGGCACTTGCGGGATAGATGCAGAAAGCTGCCATCCTTAGGTCGCTTCGTGTCCTCAAGACACACGACGGTTTCGCTGGCCTGTCGTTGTGATTTCATCGTGCCCTGTGACCCTGTTTAATATCTTCAAGCAAAATGATATAGAATTTATCTCAAGAAAATGCATTAAAATATTGGATATCTCTAACTTTATTATTTCTTTGAAATATATTTCTCATAGTTCGACATTACCGCTGGCATCATTATTTTTATCTGAATGAATCACGATTTTCATGCTCTCGAGTCATAAGTGTAAACTGTTGAAAAAAGTGAATTATTTATTTATTCATGCATAAGAAGTAGGTGCGGAACACGGATAGCTCTTATACACTCTTTTACTGGCTTTTTGTCAAAAATGTGAAATTGTCTATAGATATGATACCTACCAAGATGTTCTTCTTGGAGCCAAATTCACTTCGATCTACTTTATTTTTTCAAACTCACTTCGAATCTTTTAAATATCGTAAAATATTGTAAATCCTTTAAAACCCCTTCAATTTATTTCAATCTATTGAAAAGTCCTAGGAACCTTTTAAAATAACCTAAAATATTTCAAATCCTTCGAAATCTTCGTATATCCCTTGAAATTTTTGAAATTCGTGAACAATTTCTTGGAGTTCTTAAAAATACCTTAAAATCTTTAATGTCATTTGAAATTTCTATATATCTTTGAAATCCTATGAAATGCCTCAATTCTTGTGAATACATTCTTTTAAATCCATTAAAATATTATAAAGTAAATACTATAACAAAATACCTTATTAAGAGCCTGTAAAATCCCTTTAAATTATTTAAATTCTCGAAAATCTTATAAACTCTCTTGAAATCCCTAAAAAGTCTTTTAAATATCCTAAAATCTTATAAATCCTATTCGAAATATTTGGAAAGTCTATCCAAATCTTTGAAATCCTATGACAACCGTTAATTCGTGTAAAATTATTTGAAAATTATAAAATGTTTAGAAATATTTGATATATAATGAAATCCCATAAAAATCCTTTGACATTTTGTGAAGTCCCTCGGAATCATTAATTTTTTTTTTTTTGAAAATTTACAATCCTTATAAAGTTTTTGAAATTCTTTACAATCCCATTAAATTTTATTAAATTTCTTAAAATCCTTTGAAATCTTTGAAATAATATTACATCCCAGTCCGCTTCTGTAAATATTATGTTCAAACTAAGGGCGCGAAAAAAATCATTAAAATAAGACTTTTATTCTGGTAATTATATGTTTAGTTAATTGTATTATAAAGAATAATAATGCAATCTTTATTGTCATATTATAAGCCTCGAGAAGCAGAATTAGTTCTTATTTTGACGTACAAAATGTTATAAATGGTATATATATCACTTGGACTAGATCTCGCAAATAATTATGTTTACACTTGTTGTAGTTAATATTAGTAGAAAAAAGTACTTACTTTATACTTATACTTTTTTTGCATTGAATTAAAAATCGAATAATTACAATTTTTTTATTCTTACCGGTATAATATAACAGGAAGAATATATGTTTCTTTTCTGATCAATTTCAATTACAACCCAGTAAATTAATTCGCCAAGAAACCAATTATGTGTTTCTATCTGAGAAAACCGGAAATTGGATGCAGAAGTGTCTTGCCGTCACATACTTGGACCACTTAAGTGGTTCTTCCCAGTCAGAGTAAGACAGTACTTTGTGAGTTTTGAACTTCCAACGAACTTTGAAACTGGACTAGCTCGAGTCTTCAGAAATTGCTGCAGTGAGTCTGGGTAATCAAACCGAGGCTTTAAGAAATAAATGGACATACTAAGTTACCGAGCAAAGTGTAAACATAAAATTTCGACGGTGAACGTGGGGCGTGGCGATTCGTGCATACCTGTACCTGCAGCCTATAGTTATACTCTATACATATGCATACACACATGCATAAACGTACAGACGCATACATATGTGATGTGCATATAGGAAGTGTAAAAATAACGAAATAAAAAAAAACCCTGCACCATTTAGGTTGAAAAAAGGTCTCAGTGGGTTTTAAAAAACTTTCTTTTATCTTGTAGTTTATAAAGATAGAGGAAGCATTTGAAAATTCTAAAAAAATTTTAATAAATATTACCTTTTTGTTTTGTTTAACAAATCAAAAAATATTAGAAAAATAGACGAGAGAAATAACAGAAGGATTTGGAGGTTGTCTTCTTTTTCTTTCCTCATTCTTTTAATCATTGTACATTTTTCGGAACGTTAAAAAATCTTTACAACACAAATAAGTAAAGAATTCTAAAAGAAGAAAAATGCATTGAAACAGTTTTCGGAATTTTTTATTGTCTACAATTTTGAAATTTAAAAAATTTTCTAATACTCTCATTCCTATGTACTAGCGATTTATTCTCTCTTTCTCGATTTTGCCGAGTATTTACGAATATTTCCGAGGATCCTCGGATCTTGAAAAAGAGATAAACGCTGAGAGATAAAGGGAGAGCACGTGGGTGAAAAAGGAGTGAAAGAGAGCGGACAATAAGCATGGAAAAAGAGAGGAGATAAAAGTAAGTAAGCTAGAGATGAGAAAGAGTTAGAGAGAGGAGAGGGGGATTACAATGGCGTAACCTTGGTGGCTTGAAGGTCTTTGCCCTCAGATGTTTATCAACACTTTGTTTTGATTTTTTTAAATTCATTTAAGGTGAAAACTTTACAAACGAAATTACTGACATTGATTGTAAAGACGTAAGGTAGATGATGCCTCAGTAGAGTGAGAACATTGCCGTGAGTTTAGAAATCGTGTAACACACGGAAAAAATTTATCCGCGAAGAAGTCACGAACTTGTAGCTAGGTCTCGGATACGAGATAAAAAAATGAAACATTAAATCCTTATTTCTATGAGAAATATATGGATAAATTTCGAAGTTTCTTACGTACAGTTCGAATTTCCTACGAACAGTTCCTGAAAATTTCAGACTGAAATAAAAAGAGGAAAAATTTTATTTGTGCGATTTAATTTTATATTAATTTATAAATTCGCAACTCAGAAGATTCGAACCTCAAACACTGCTGACTCACCAGTTTCTAAACATAAACCAGGAGTGCGTAAACACGCGCAGCCATCGAGGCCAAACAAAATAGGTATTATAAAACTTCTAGCCACTCATCCGACGAGCTCGAGGCACACATACGAGCGCACACACGCACCGCGCGTGTGTGCGTGGGCCACGTACAGGGAGACTTAGGTCGAGTTCCCAGATTTGTCGGGCAAGCTCGTGAGTGCTCTGAGAATCTTTTCCCAATCACTCGTAATATTTTTGTAATTATTCACGTAAAAAAAAAGTGATGAACCGTTTTAGAATTTTCACATCGAGTTCGTCAATCTTTCTCAAAGTTCGCAGGTTATTTACGAAAATACATAAATATCCGACGAATTTTTCTCATATCCGAGACCTAGCTACTAGTTCGTGACTTTTTTACGGATAAATTTTTTCCGTGCATTAGCGAGAATATTTCCAAGCTCGAGAATTTAAAAGTTTGTATTGTTTATATGTGGTTTTAGTATTTTGTGATCAATAGTGTATGTATCGAAACCAATGAAACAATGAGTTAAACTTTCGTCAAAGAAAATCAAACTTTAATAAAGTAGGTGATAAATATACAATATACATGGAATAAATTTATACATACTTAGTTGAATTGTAAAGTTCATGACAAGTTGAACTTAACTTCACACTCGGCTCTCAAAACCGAAGAGAGTTCCAACTTAATTTTAACATGTCAGAAGCAAAACTTTAATATAATTGAATTTAATCAACAATGCAAGGCAGTTTTGGTGTTACAGGTCGAAATTACGATATATACAATATGTTACCTACTTACACATAAATGCTGATTATGAATTTTCAATATTTTTGTTTCAATGTTAAATATAAATTTACGTAATATTTTTGTAAGATATTAACAAAAATATCCAAATTTCTATCTCTAAATTTCATCAAATACCTATCCTGAATTTGGAAAAAAATTGGTTAAAATTAAATTTGTTATTTTATTAAGTTTTTTTCTAAGATTTGTTTGAAGCGAGAAGAAGTTCGTGAAATTCTCCCTTATCAGCTTGGATAAATGAAATTGTTTAAAGCTTCTGGTTAGTTCACCGAAGTTAAGCAGCACTTGGCTCGGTTTTACTTGGATGGGGACCATCGTACTAGATGGGTGTATTGCTGTATTTATCAGCTTTTAAGCAGCCTTCTCCCTTAAAATAATAATAATTAACCAATTTTGCTTACTCTTCGTTCATTGTGTTTTTTAGGGAAAAATTAGCCATTTTTAAGAAGAAAAAAAACATTTGCGAAAGTCAGCTAATTCCTATTAGAGAAACTTTTAAGTAAGTCTCAAGATAAATAAATTTAATAATTTTAATTTAAGATGCCAAAAGAGTCGAATTTTGTTGTTTAAATATTAATGGTCAGGGAAAATAAAAAATTAGTCAGGAAAAAATCAGTTAACAGTCAGGGAATTTTTACAATGAAATTTTTATACCTCAAGCTGAGGGTATACCTATTTAAATATATCTCAAATTTAGTATAGATTTTCGTGACAACTAAAATTACAAAAATATATATTTATATATTTTTACAGTTTGAGAGACAGAATTCACGTTTCTTTTTAATTCTTAAGGTTCGTAGAAAATCTTATGTTTGATCAAAAACAGAATAATTGAAAAATTCAAAATTTCAAAAGCTAATTAGTTTTACAAATATTAGTGAAGCAAGTTAACGACTTTCTATACATGCTGGAAAAAAATAAGTTAATGAATTCTTCAAGATTTTAATCAAATGAAAAATTAAAATTTCCAAAATTACTATCAGAAATCTGTGTTTCCGAAATGATTTAATGTTTTGAAGTTCGAAAGTTATGTATCTGTTTTCAAGATTCTAAACTTGAAATTTCTTTAATTTGAAAGTTTTTATACCCCCCGCAGAAATTTGTTATAATTTGGAAAACTTTCAAATTTTCCAGACTCCGAAAATATTTCATGATTCGAATTTAAAAAATTTATCTAATCACTTGAGTTTTTTAATTGTTCAGTTCTGAACGCTTCAAGTTCAAAATTGTTAATTTTTCAAAACTATTGCGATTTGAATTGGTTAAATGTTAAACTTTTTAATTAAAAATTTTCAGAACTTGCAAATATTCTTCAGTATTTGAATTGGTTTACTACTAAATAATTTAAATGTCGGATTGTTGAATTCGGAAATTAACTTTTGAAACAGTCTGTAAAAACTGACCGTATATTAGAAAGTATAATGCAATAATTTAACATTTATTTTGGCTGGATATTGGTCGTCTCCAATTTGACAAGTTTGAAACTATCACTATTTTCAAAATTCTTCAATTGGAATTATTTCAGTTCAAAATGTTTTCAGTTTTCAGTTATCCAATTTGAAAAGTTTATTTTTTGAATCATACAATTTTAAAATACACAATCGAAAATTATTTTTAAAAACTATGATGCTGTCAACCTTTTTAGTTAAATAATTATTGATAATAAATGGATACTAATTTAATTTGTACAGCAAGAAATCTGTTCTTTAAATCGGAATTAGTAAAAAACTATTATTAGAAATCATGCGACGTCATTTATCAATTAGAAATTACTCGTTTTCTACTAATTCACGGAGAAAACTGATATGGCTACAACAACTAAAATGATCAAGTTGCATACAATATAGTTGCATTGTCCACTAGTCTTGTTGAGACACCTTTAATTTAAGTTGTCAGATCTAAATCACATATTTGCCACAACCACATGCTTTTAGTTGCAGTGTTGTAGCTCCCACAACCACGCTATTTGTAGCCCATCCCCATTTAATTTGTGCCCCTTCTTTTGCGTGTAGTTGGGTCAACGCATGATATGGTTGTCACAACCACAATCTTGTAGCTACACGCTTGTGGTTACCACAACCACAGTGTTTGTATCTCATCCATTTCCGATTGGTTGCACTTAGTTGCGCAGATTCACGTGCGCCAGAACACAACACCTAGCGTCAGCCATCAGGCCCCTGACGCCATCATATTGCTTCGTGTGTGCCACCAATGCGGGTGAAAAGAGAGTGCATTCTGGTGCAATTACTAATGTGCTGACATATTGGGATATTAATAGTGTCTGAACAATGCAGAATCAAGGACACATGTGGACAACATTTACAGGAATGCAAGATTTTCTGGCATAATTTCATAAACAATTTTTTTCACATATTGAAAGAATGCGTATCGCCTAATTGTCTCTAAAAAACCAACTTGTTGCGTCCCCGAGAGATTCTGCAACTCCAAATGTAGAACCTGCTTGATTTGAAATAGTTACAGTCTTGATAGCGTGCAAATTTAAATAAAAGTTAACGAATAATGACTGAAGAAAATTTTCATCAACCAGCAATGCTGGTTGTGCCAGAAACATTCTGTGAATGAGAGCCTTTACTGTGTGGCTATGACAACTACAGTGTATGGCTGCAGCAACCACATTTTTACAATCACAGTGTATGGTTGCGGCAACCAGTCGTGTGGTTGTGGCAACCACAATACATACTTGTGGCAGCCACACAGTATAGGTCTTACAAATAGTCTCTTCCATAAACAGCTATGTAGTTGTGGGAAACACAGTTATGGTTGGACCATATTTTACTATTTTTTGTGGTTGTGACAACCATATTTTTGGATCTTCCAACCATACAGTTTTCTCCGTGTTCGTATTTAAATTCTACTAATTCCATTGGTAGTGGGTCAGTTTCAACTACTCAGTCGGAAATTGCCAGGACTCGCCATTGGCGCAATATTGGACCAATACTGACCGCAAATATAATAAATAATAAATTTAATTAAATGTGATAATAATTATCAATTAGAAATTGTATTCTTCTAAGTCTGGGTTCAATATTGGGTCGATATTGGCAAGCCGAGTATTATCGCGAGATAGCGAACTGTAACTGCTACTAATTGAAATAGTGGAATTCGTTTATTACCATTGGCTTTATTAAGCATTTCTAGTAATAATTATTAGTTTTCTACTAATTTATAATCAAATCCTACTAATTTATTTTGTAGCGAAATGGTCACTATATGACTCAGGAGAAATTTAGTAGTTTTCTATTAAATCAGATTTAAAGAGCAAATAAAAACAATGTTAATCCTTCAAAACGAACCTTTTCTTACGCCAATGTGCGCATTTAGAGACCCAAAGAGAGATCGCACTAGTGATCACGTCTAAAGTGCAAGAGAGAAAAATTCCTTGTGTGAGAGAGAAACTGACAAGGAGTGGGAGAGAGACAAGCCTCACCTCCCGAGAGACTTCCAGTCTTCTCGAATATATCGCCGGGGCTGGTGAGTGGCTGGTGCTCAGCGATTAATACCAAATCGCATTCCGATCTCGATAAAACCACTTTTTCAAATTTCATCCCCCAAAAAATTAACTTCCCCTTCAAATTCTTCATTCCATAATCGCAACAAAAAAAAATCAACATCAATGTTTCTCAGGTCGCGATGTCGACGTCCTCTCACCGGATTCCTTCGCGATTTCGCAAATTCTTCCACCGCCGATCCCCAGTGAATAAAAGTGCAACGCACGAATTAGTATTAAAAGTTCGTAACTACCAGAACATTCACACCCAAAACTCAAAAATGGAATCTAAATAAATAACAAATTAAAAAGAATATAGATTGTGTAATACTTTAAATTTTCAAGGATTACAAGAATTGAGACCAAGGCATTTTCAACTGGATTACCAGTCGCTTGTGAAACAGTCACATATGCATGAGAATTGCAGCAAATTTGCATAATAATTGCATAATTTGGGAAAAAGTGCAGTGCAGTGGAAATGGAAGAATATTAATGGAAATCAAGTCGAGGTGAGGAATATCGGTATTGATAAAGCTCGTGGAAGCTTGCCATATAAAAATTAAAATAAAAATTAAAAGTAGGTAAAAAATTTATTTAAAAACTCTATAAACCAGTGAAACTCGTTTTTCTTTGAGAGTATCGCGCCCCAAAAATTGGGACCAGCGACCCGTGCAGTAAAGTGCAGCAAACTTATGCACATGCATCGATAAGACAGTATTCATGCACTCATAAGTACCTCTCTCGCCTCTCTTGGCTCTCCTACAAAGTCTCCGCGTTATTATTACTACGGCCCCGCATAGTCGCGAGTAGCTTTCACCTGCCACAAGACAGAAAACACAAATCTACACTTGGATTGTCTCTCGACTCACTCAACCAATGAAAAATATCTGATTGAGAATCAAAACACTGTAGTAGTCTGTGATAATAAAGAAAACAATAATAAAACAAGTGGAACGTTGTGTAAGCAAAATAATAAACAAAAATAAAACAAAAATGTGAACACGTAAAGAAAAAATCCTTACGTTAAAATAATATGATAATAAATTCCAAGAAAGTGTCGCTGCAAGAAATTTTGGAAGATTGTGAAAAGTGCATAATTATTGGGTTTTAACGAACGAAACAAATTTAATTGTATAAAAAGATTAAAATTCTTTGAATTTAAGAAATGTTTTCGTAGTGACAAAAAGTTCATCGTGGATTGTTATTACTGGTTCGGGTGTTTTGAGAAAAATTGGATTTTACAAAAAAAGCCGGCAAACTGGATGCTACAGACGCAGCCTCTGTTCCCCCTCCCCCACCAGACATCACTGTCACTCAGGATGACCGGTGAGAGACAAAAATTGCTTTAGCTCATGCTTTTCTTTTTTGTTTTAAAGACATGGACATTCCCTTTTTTCAGAGTGGTACTATTGTGCAGTGTAGACTAGGTCCTAGGGTGGCTCTTATTTACATTGTAAACAAAATTTGAATCTTTTTGGTTTCACCTCCTAGTTTTGTTCGAATGACCAAACAAATTTAAACGCGAAAATGTGCTAATTTATAATACACGTTCCTGTTCAGTGTTCAGAATACTTCAGGGAATAACAAACGGCCATAATTTTTAACATTATAAAATTTGAAGACACTCTTATGGGGCTCCAAAGAATCGCCCACAAGTGCTAATTATGAGTTTCACGTAATTATAGTAGGTAAGGTTCCGGTATATTTTGCTGGATTTCATTTTTCTCTTCCGGCATATTTTTCTGTTCCGGAGAGAGGAGTATCTAATATCAGTTCGTCAACAGGAATCACAGGATTATATGCAGGCTGCCTTCCTCCATTTAATCTTTTTTTTTTCAATTTCTCTATTATTCGTTAGCGGATCCGGGAAATCTGTGGTCATACATTTAAATTAGAAATTTTTATTTTTTGCGTAAAATCACTAATGTCAGCATAAAAGTCAAACTCAGAGAAATTTCTTATGCTTTTTTTTACAGGGGTAGGATGCAGTGGAAGAAAAAATTCGAGAAAAAATTCCCTCCCATTTCCCGGTTTATTCACGGATCACAACAAATTTTTCAGTCTGAAAATGTTTTCATTTTAAGTAATCAAAACAAAACTGAACTTCAGATAAAGCATCTAAATCTGAACTTTGTTGAATTTTAAACTTTTAAAATTGAAGCATAACACGACGCCTCCATTCAATATGAGTCTATGTGCTAACAGCGCTCTGTATGAGACTATTCCCTATGCTTATACACAGCGTATAGTCTCATACACGGCGCTGTCAGCACATAGACTCATATTGAATGGAGGCGTCGAACAATTGTTTCATTCAAACGCTCAATAATTTGAAATTTTTAACTTTTATAAATAGAACTTGAAAGCTTTTCGAGTTAAAAAATATAAATCCATTTTATCATTTTTAATGTTCAAAATTGAAGAATGAATCAAGAACTTTCTAAATGTTGAAAATTATATTATTTTGAAGTAATTTTTAATTAGAAACATTAAACATTGAATGATTTTAAATTTCGTTTAAAACTAAACACTTTTCAAATAATTAGAAGTAAAATCATTTTTATTTTAGGTTGTTTGAAATCAATAATTATTGTTCAGTTATTATTTATACATGAAAATTCAAAAATTTCACTTACAAATTCAAATTTCAATAAAATGAAACAATTTCTTATTTTACATAAACAGTCAAATTTTGCTAAATACTGAAAAAATTTCAAATTGCATGCGTTATTAATGGAATATTTTAAGGTCGAGTATTGAGCTCCAACAAATTTTGCCGTATTTAGAATTTCTCGTCCGGCAAATTTTTGTGTCAATAAGGAACTATCTGGTCCGATAATATTTTTTGCTAATTTGGAAAAATAGTACAATATTTTACTATTTTATCGTCAAATGAGGAATATTAAGTTATAAGTACACACAAAGTGTCATATATAATCAAGAACATTACACACTGAAAGCACACTAAAGAATTGCTCATCACTTCTCTATTCCTATAATAATACACTTTATCACTAATTTGCGAATTGTCTAGCAGATGGCAGCATTTCAGATTCAAATCACGAATCCTCACGATCACTCTTCTGTGACCAGTCACTAAAATGCCGTACTGCACAATTAAAATACGACAAAAAATTCCGTATCTCTATACACTACGATATTTTAAACTGAAACAATATTTGAACATACGATTTGAAATTGAATAAAAGCGTTTAATTATGAATCTACTAATTTTAAAATTATTTTAAATTTCAAAATAGTTTATAATGTTTCAAACGGACGTTTACATTTGTTGAACTACTAAGGCTTTCGAATTGAAGCAGTTCAATTCTTAACGTTCAAATCTGTAAATTGTTTAGTTTTGAACAGATTATGATCGTCTTGTTAAATGAGTTTCCTGGGTTTTCATGATCTCAAAAATTCCCGGTCATTTCCCGGTCCAGCAGCCATCCTGTTATAAATTATTATTTTTAGGGTACAAAATTTGAAATTCAAAACAGTCTAAAAAATACATTTTTCCGATCAATTGTTTTCATGTATTTATGAAACATCAGTGTATTAATTTGTTCTGACAAATTTTTAATTAGAATTTTTTTTCAAATTTAATTGTTTATTCATGTTAGTATTTGACTAAATTGAAAACTATTTTTAATCGACGCATGTAAGGTGGAAAATTTCCCAGTTAATTTTTTTTATTTTGTTCTATTTTTGTATGTTTTGCTTTGAGTAATCATTCATTTGAAGAGCGAATATTTCATAATATTTTTTTTTTACAATTTCAACAACAATCAAAAAACGTAACAAATATTAAATAAAATAATAATAATGAATTTATAGTACAATTAATTTTTTAGATATCATTTTCTGCAATAGACACTACACTGCGAAAAAGTCTAAACAATACAATGTTCTTGGGTTCTGCCAATATCTGAACTTATTGTTAGAACAAATAGGGTAAGAGCACCAATTCTTGGCACCCTTCTCTGATTTCATAGGTAATTCAACTTTTTAGCATGTTTTGCCTCAATTAACTTAATTCTATTATCATTTTTACATATAATGCATATATTAATTATTCAGTGCAATAAACTATGTATCCAAAAGTAAAATAAATTCACTTCGGATTTTGGCATACCAATAATAGTGCTAAGGTGCCAAAAATTGGTGGTCTTAACCTAAGTCGAAATGATTTTAAAACCTTTGTCTTACCATGTTTTAAAATTTGCTTTAGAAGTAATAAATGAGTCATTTTTCTGATACACATGATGTTTTGATTTTTCATCTCAAGGTATTTTTTACAAACTTATCCTAAACCAGTCCTCTTTGTAAAATCATACCAATCCTGATAAGCGAATATTAATTTTGTAAACTTTTCTAGTGTCTTCTAGTACTTTTTAAATTAATAATGAAGTGCGAAATTGTGACACATATGTATATCACAAGTGAAAGCCGGGATAAACGTTAATTCCGAGCAGGGAAATCCAGAAATTTGTCGGGAATTTGGGAACGATAATTTGCTAGACACCCTCATTAAACTTGTTGGAATAGGAGTGTTTCCAAAGTCAGATCTCACTTTTGCAATGAATGGATCTTATATGTAGTTTATAAAATTCTAGTTTCAAAAACGCCCATAAAATATTTTTACCTATTGTTTACTATCTTTAGTTTAATGTTGAAATATGAATTTTCTATCACGCTGTCGATTGGAGGGCCCCTCTGACGTCAAAGGGGTCGGATTTTCCACCAATCATAGGTTATGTGTCAGTGATTCTCAAATATCTTTTTCTGTGCCGATGTTTTGTTTTGGTTATCTGCACGTAGAAATTAGAAGTCGCAAAATATTGTTAAAAAAAATGTCGAACGTGGGTTTCGTAAAAGCCAAGAGCGGAAATCTACCGAAAATAGATATATTTCTGGTATCGGAGTATTTTCAGAGTAATTTTGACTTCGTAAGTGCAGAAATACCAGGAGTGAAAATGAAACGGTTAGGTGGCCTAACCTCTTTATCATAAGTTTCGTTAGTTTCCATCCAAGCCACATCGTCACATTGACTGGATGAACCAGTAAGTGGTTCAACTAAAATAGCGCTACTGATTCTACCAGTGACGCCAAATGATAGATTGTACGCGCGCGTCGCGCCGGTCAGGTCTTGGCATTTCTCGAGTGCAAACGAACCTTATTGTGTTCCAGTGTTTTTTTATAAATATTTGACGCCTGGCTGCAATTAGCAGGGAATATAATATCTTTCGCTTTATAGTGGGAGGCCCCTGGCCACTCTACTTGGGTTTGACTTTCAGCGACGCGACACGTTGACATAACGACGGGTCTTCCCACAATTAAGCGCAACATATTATATTCCATTATATTGCAGCCCGGCCTTCATTTATTATCGTGAGAGTAAAGTGCAGTTTTTAAAAGATAATTTTACAACTGTTAGCACAATAGTGATGAATGATAATTGTCATACCTCTAAACAGCTGACAGACGACAAGGCGTACGACCAGTTGACTACTGGTACTGAGAAACCAGTGAACCTCATTGATTAAACCAGTGTCGGAACTCCACTGAATGAACCAGTGAATTCTCACTGATTGTCAGTGATACACTTCTGGCTGTTTCAACCAGTGAGATTTCACTGGAAATCAGTAAGATTTCACTGGTTCTTTTTAAGAGATTGAGTCACGTGACACACACGTGACACCAACTTGAATAATTTTTTTCCCGCCTTCAATTTTCAATAATTTTTTTCTGTTGAATGACTCAACAGAAAAAAAATTAGAACGCACCTTGAGTTTAGATTGAAATTATATATTAAAAAATGATTTTATCTAAAATTGCGAAACAGCCCTATTAACCTTAAATTCTTTGGAATTAATCATAAATTCGTTGAAATTCCAAAGAATTAAAGCGCGAGTTTAGTCACACTCGTCGCCCTTTCCAAGTTTGCTGGGGGGGGGGGGGGGGGGGGCCCTATAGATATAGACATAACTTCCATCTGTCAGAAAGATCACCCATTCATTTTATATTCCGTCATATTTTGTCGAAGATGAAATTTTATACTTGTTAGAATTAACCTAGAATTCTTTGGAATTAACCTAGAATTCTTTATAATCCTGCCAACAAATCAATTACGTTAACGAAAAAATATACCTGAAGAGAAAACTAAAATCCGGCAAAATATTCTGGAAGAGAAAATAAAAATCCAGCATATTTTGCCGGAAGACAATACTCAACCTAAAAGTTATAACTTTTTATTTGCGAAATTCAACAATTTTAAATTTTAAAGATTAAAAATTGAACTATTTTCAAATTCAGGTCATGTTCTGAGTTCTGAATTAAAATTTGTTAAACTTATATAACTTAAATTTAAAAATAAAACTCTATTTAATATGAAATGTTTTAAATGAAAAAATTTGGAAATTAAATTTTGAACATTTTTTCCAAGATGCAATCATATTACAGTCATTGTAGCGTGGTGTGGATTTTTCTCAAAGACTTTGAAGTTTTATTTCGGATATTATTTTAACTTTCACTCAACAATATTTTCGATTTAGAACTTTCTAAATTTCTTTCCATATTCATCAAAATATTCAATATTTATTAAATGAATTTAAAACCAAGTTTGTAATGTCTGTTAAATTTATAAAATCCTACATTGAAACATTCAACTGATATGATTTTTATTTTATTTTTAATACCTGCCTCTTTTTCAGTAAAATTAAACTTCATGGCGGGTTTGCAAGGGAAATCGAATCGACAGTTTTGATTGGGATGTTGAATTTCCCAATAAATTTCTGCTTTGTTAAGTAACCGGAGGGTAAATTTGTTTTTGAGGCAAAACGGTTTTCTGAAATTGTGGCCTGTGTTAGACAGAATTTATATTTGAGGGACAAGCCCCTCAATTATTGTTCCCGAATCTCTTTTCTACTCGGCGCAGTATTGCTTTTTTATCGCATATTGATCGACATTTTATGAATATATTTTTATTGATAAAAGAGATATATTTTTTATTGGAAGTTATTATTAAGAATATAAAGAAAAAGTTAATTGTGTACACTTGAGATATTAATAGTAGTTTTAATTTCTTTCTATTGAAAAAAATATATAATCTGGGTGATTGCCAAAAAGTTAAGCATTTTAGACAATGAGATTTTCGAAAATAAAAAAAAATTTCAAACCACCTAAAATATTGAAAAAAGTAAGGGCAACCCAAAAGAGTATGAAAATATAAGACTAAGAGATTGTGATGGATATGAATTTTACACGTTGCTACATGTTGCGTGACAAGACATGCGACTATGATAAAACAACAAATTTCAAAAATCTTTTCAAAATATATGCAGAAAAGATAAAAGATTTAAAAATATTGGAAAAATTAATATTTTCACGATTTATTTCATTTTGACTTCAGCATTTTAAAATTCCTCTCATTTTATAGGATACTATGATAAATTAATATGGATCGTTACGGGAGATTTTATAACAAATATTACGCAAAAATAGTGATAATTATTTAATATTATTCGGAATCAACGTTGATAAATCGATTTATACTCAAATATTTTTAAGTATAAAATTTACAATTTTAACCCGCATGATGAGTAGTTTCAAATTATTTTCAACTTTTATCCTAAAATAGCAATGCAGCGTGACCGGGAAAAAAAACTCGCGGACAGACTTTGAAGGGATTTTTAAAATCTTCAACTCGTACTTTTTTATTTATAATTTCTGAACACAGTTATCTAAAATTTGGAAAATTTACTAAATTGTGCCTTGATTATGAGTACTTTACTGAGGTAATGCTAGAAAAAATGTATTATTCAAAGTTAACTCTTTGACAATCACCAATATATATTAAATGCTTTGAATAATAAATAATAATTATTGCTTTATGTATAAAAATTAGTGGTATTAAAAGATGAATAATGAAGAATTAATGAAGCAAAAAGAAACCCATCGATTAGGAAGCCAACAAAAGTCGTGCACCAGAATACTGGTTTTTATTGATGAGTTTCATCCCTAAAAAGACCATCGATCATTTCTCAAGGGGACAATACTGTCCATAAACGGCGAATGCGTCACGGGTACATTATAAAAAGAGAAAAAATTTCTATAAATAAAAGTGTATTTATACGATAAGTGGACATTTCTCGGGGAAAGTTTTATGATATTTATTACTCAATTAATCTATATAAATATTGAATTATAAACTAAATAAATTGACAAGAAAATTTTTAACAGGAGAGCGATTTTAAATTTTGGTCGTTTCAAATTTAAACTAAATTTTTATTACTTTCAAGTTTTTTATTACAAATTGTTTACTCATACAATCACTAGCTTTCATTGCGAAATTATTTAGAACCTCATCCAATATTATGTAGAATCGGTAATCATTAGATGAATTAAATTGATGTTACATTAATTTAACAAATTAAATTAATAATCCATTAAAAGTGCATTTTAAATTACTGTAAAAATAATTTAAAAATTGATTTCAGTGTCTTTACTTAAATTTGTATGCCTTTCTCAACAAAGAAACCGCACCCACCAACTTTTGGCAGGTATCATTTATTGTCACGTGTCCACGCACGTGACGTTCCGTCACAATTTTCAGATCACGTTTAACTTCCACCTATGTAGGAAACAGGTATCGTTTTACGATATGCAAGATCGAGTTAGTGGTTAGGTTTCAAACTTTAAATTCACTCCTGCATTCCGTTTTCAGTATACGAGACCTGCATCTTAAAAGAAATTTCTTTTCTCACTTTCATAGAATTCTTGGAACACTTTCTATCTGTATTGCACTTTATTTTATTAGAAAACCACAAGAGATATACGTAAACTACTAATTGAAAATAGGAAGAAAATAATTTAATAGCCTACAATCTCTTTTTTTTAAATATCAAACGAAGTAACATATTTTACGGGTAATAATTTTGCATAAGTTATTATTATTTGTGAAATAGACGATTTTATTTTGTAGGTTGAATTTAAGTTTCGTAAAATAAAATATTTTTAGTTTCATACAATCTCTAAAAATAATTTTTAAATAGAAATCCAGCATGAAGTTTTATTCCGTGATTATAAAATTTGTCTTCTTGAATTACAAAACCTGAATGTTTTTGCAAATAATATCAGTTATATTAAGCTACCAGTAATTGAAATTCCCTTTGATACTATAAAATGCTAAAAATCAATGGATTTTATCATTAAATGTTAGTTTTAACATATTTTTGATGAATATATAACAAAGTTTCACGGTTATTGGGACCGTCAAGATTGGTCAAGATTACCGGGATATTTACGTTAATATCATTTCGAAATCGTTTGCAGCACGCAATATAAAAAATTACACTTTTATTTCTTCAGTCGCCAACTTCAGTCTCAGTGGCTTTTATCAAATATTTTCAATTCACCTATTAAAATTACAATAATGCTATCCGTAATTTCTATATAAAACAGTTACAAAAAGTATGAAAACAAAAAAAAATCAATTTTTTAAAAATATCCTTTGTTGAGATAAAAAAAGATGATAGTACTTCCATAAAAATCGATGTGTGTTTTCACAATAAAGCTACATATTTTACCTTAAAAGATACTAAAGTTTTACTTTTTTTATTTCATTGCATTCGAGTCACATAGAATTTATTGCAAGTTGCGACTAAAACCTAAAAATGAAAAGATTAAATATTATAGGTTATACAGACAAGTGAGTAAAAAATTCTAATTACAATTTTTATTTTATGTAAAAAATCAAATATGAGATCGCAAAAATTCAAACGTTTAAATTTTAAATTATACAATTCATAATATCTCAGTTATATAAGTATCAAATTCCCATGATTCGAATTTAAAAATTATTATATAATTTTATTCACTGATTAGAAATGATGAATTATTTGTTTGTTGATCTTTCAATCAAAAATCTTCAAATTACCACAAGTGAGAAAGTGATTTTGAATTCTCGCAATTTAAACATTCTTTTTTCTTAATAATCACCACAAAAATATAATTCTGTATAAATCGACATTCGTCTTCCCAAATAAATTTCTTTTCCTTCTTCAAACATTTGTGCATTCCTGGCACAAAAGGTACATCGTTCCCCTAAAAAGCTAATACATTTTTCCACTAAAGTTTTACTTTTTTCTTATTTCATTACGTTTGAGTCATATAGAATTTATTGCAAGTTGTGACTCAAACCAAAGAATGAAATGATTAAATATTATAGTTTATACAGGCAAGGAAGTAAAAAATTCTAATTACAATGTTCATTTTATGTAAAAATTCTTGAATATTAAACGTTTCTCATTAGAAAACGTTTTTTTTTTAATATTTCAATAAAATTTTTTCCAAATTTTCACAAGAAAAAAACTTATTTTAAATTCGTACAATTAAAAAATTCTTTGTCCTTAATAATCTCTCCAAAAATATAATTCTGTAAAAATCGATATTCGTTTTCCCAAATAAATTTATTTTCCTTCTTCAAACCTTTGTGCATTCCTGCAACAAAGGGTGTATTTCTCCCCTATAAAGTTAATAAATTTTTTTTAAAATTAAGATAGAACAGAAATCCATTTTATCATGAATAATTTTATGCAAAATGAGCATGAAAAAGATTCAAAATTAAAAAATAGACTTCTAGACCACCTCACTTTTCGGCTCATTAGAGACAAAAATAACCAATTGAAAAAAGAGGGAGAAAAGGAGAAAAAGTCAACCAAAAATACCAACCTCTCACTTTTTCTTTTATCCGTCTTTTTTATACTACCAAGGAACCAACATGTTTCGGAGTCAATTTAAACTCCCTCATCAGGGATTATTTATAGGAAACTACAAGGTATGACAAAAATATATTATTATGCCAATTTGGAAAAATCAGAAACATACTACCTGCCGATAAAAATAATATATATATATATATATATATATATATATATATGTGTGTACACTCACATGCACATATACAAACACAACACTAATTCCTTGGTAGTATAAAAAAGACGGATAAAAGAAAAAGTGAGAGGTTGGTATTTTTGGTTGACTTTTTCTCCTTTTCTCCCTCTTTTTTCAATTGGTTATTTTTGTCTCTAATGAGCCGAAAAGTGAGGTGGTCTAGAAGTCTATTTTTTAATTTTGAATCTTTTTCATGCTCATTTTGCATAAAATTATTCATGATAAAATGGATTTCTGTTCTATCTTAATTTTAAAATTATTAAATAGAGACACTAAACAAAAGATTCGTTCCAATTTGTAGGGTTTTGTTCATGAATATTTTCTGATTTCTTTTAATTGAGTCTGAATATTTTTAACTCAATTTCTTGAAAGAAATCTTTTTATTAAAAAATTTTGTTTGTAATAAGTTTGCACTAAATATAGCAATTTTAGAAATATATATGAAATATTTTTGGATTATTTCTTTTTCCTATTTGTGAAATTGTAATAATCTAAATGAATTGGATTGAATCACCCAAAAAAAATTAATAAATTTTCTTCACAAAGGTTTTATCTTCTTGTTTATTTCATTATGTGTGAATTATATAGAACTTTTTTCACGTTGTGACTGGGCCTGTCGAACCTAGGCGATGAGAAAATTAAATATTGGGGTTTGCAGACAAGAGAATGAAAAGACGGGAATCTGGGGTGCCGGTCGTCCGCCCCTGGATCATTTGATTAATGGACGGTTTTCGTTATGCAATTAGGGGACTGCACTTACTTATGCATTTAGAATGAAAGTACTCTGAGCAAGTCTGCAATCAAATATTATGATTATAAATAGTGTTCTATAGGCATCAATTTTTTCACTTTCCCACGAGGCGATAACCTGTTTGAAGGCTGCAATTAAATTTCCAATCTCTACGGGATTCTATTCAAATTATATTTGGAATAGAATCATAATATTGATTCGTGTGTGGTCCTATTGTCCAGTATTGATTAATGAATTAAATGTGATGAAATGATTATATTTATTGAGAAATAAAGAATTAAAGGGAAAGTTATAGTCGACTTCATGAAGTTCTGAGCGATCAAATGAACAATGAACGAAATGAAACATATAATAAAAATATATTTTTTCTGAGATTAGCCTAGCGGAATTAGTTCAAGGAAGCGAAAAAGTAAGTATTATACAAAAAAACTCTAACAATAATTTATTTTTAGAGGGTAAAACACCCTTTAATGTTCATGGTGATAAGAGCGATACACATTTACACTGCAGTGTAAAGAATGACCGCCTTTGTACAGTTAAAAAATAAATACAAATAGTGTTGAATTATCTTGTCATAAAACAAATTTTTTGAGTGGGGTATAAGAGCTTCGGGAAATAAATTTAAAGCCATCCTTTGTGATACTTTTTTCTTTTTGTGATAAAAAATATCTTTGGGATTTACTAGTTCAGGTAATTAGCGGTTCACCATACAAGATTATTTTTAAATTTATAATATGGGGATGAAAGTTATATTGAAAGATAGCTCATTATTATTCTATAAGTTTCAATTTGCAAATTATCTTGTGTTCTTACTGACACAATGATGTCTTTGTTCATTTAGTTGTTACGCAGAAATTACCCAATGAAACTGAGAGGAAACTCTCGACGACATCTGACGAGAAATTTGTTTAAGAATTGTGCATTTGATACGTGAAAATTGCATTACAAAATATGGTTCATAATATAATATGGTAGTGATAAAGGTATAAAGTATAGTATAAGGTATACAGAATTTTTTATTTTTTAAATTAAAAAATTGTAATTTAGACTAATGAAACTATTATGCATACTAGTTATCACGAAAATTCTGGATGTCCTCGTATTAAGTCGGCCATTTCGAATTTTCTATTTTCGACCGTAAATTCGTGTTCATAATCCAAAAATCGCCTGTTAACGAGTTTGATAAAAATTTATATATTGTAAGAAATGTTCGCCATATTGGAACCACCATTTTTTGAAAACCCTCCGCGACCCCAGACTACTTTTCAACATTTGTGTCGCCATATTTAGAGTGGCGTCTGGTCACGGAAAACCTGAAAATCAGGGAACAGTCAGGGAAATTTTTTGGTCAGGGAAAAAGTCAGGGATTTTGAGAGAATAAATGGTAAATGTCATGGAATTTCTGCAAGAAGCTTTTTGAGTAACTGTCAAGACAAATCAGGGCTGCAACACAGTCACTTTTAGTCATTTTTTTTTAAATCACTTTTTGAAATGAACAGATCACTTCATTCACTGTTCTTTAAATTAACCCATGGGTTACCCACTTTCTTATTTAATTTTTTTTTATTCCAAGGAATTTACAAGAGCTTTAAAAAATTTCAATGGATAATTGGATATCAAAAGATTTTCAAAGATTAGAAATATTTTAGTGTATTTTGAAAGATTCCAAAGAATTTTCAATTCATTTAAGTAATTTACGGGGATTTCAAAAGGTTTTAAATATTTTAGGGTATTTTAAAAGATTCCAAGGCATTTTCAAGAGCTTTAAAAAGTTTAAGGGAATTTTCAGACTTCAAATGTTTTATGAAATTTGAAAAGATTTGTACTATTTTAGGATATTTTTAACGATTCCAAGGCATTTTCAAGGCATTTAACAAAATTCAAAGGATTACCAAGGGTTTTAACGATTTTGAAGGATTTCAAAAACTCTCAAGGTAATTTAATATATATTCCAGGATTTTATGATATGTTAATGGATTAAAAAAATTTATTCGCATGAAGTGAGGGATTTCGTAGAATTTCAAAGATTTAAAGAGATTTTCACATGTTTTTTTTCATTCATTTGAATTCATTTGTAATTCACAACTGAATTCTTATTAATTGATCCTGAATTCTGTTGAATTCTTTGGGATTCTCTTCAGTTTTTTTAATTCATTTGAATTCTTCTAAATTCACTCAATTCTGCTCAATTCAATGGATTTTGTTTAATTCATCTTCAAGTCTTTCAAACTCACCATGAATTCTTAGACATTTCACCAAATTCTTTAAAATTTCCTTGAATTTTGCTAAACTTATCTGTATTTAAAACTTACTAAATTTAATAAATTTTTTCATATTTCTGAATTGTTTTCAATTTACTTGATTTTTTTTAATTCTCTTAGAAATTGTATGCATTTTTATAGAATTCTTTTCATTTTCCTTAAATTCCTCTAAATTTACTCCAATTTTACTGAAATTAATGTAATTTTTTGAGTTGTTTGAAATTATTCCAAATCATTTACATTCTTTTGAATTTCACGTGAATTGTTTTAAAGTATTATAAATAGAGTTCTTTGCAATTTGAAAAAAATCAATCATATTATTATGCACATTAGTCACTTTCAGTCCCTTTTTGGCCTTTGGTAAATTAGACTGTGGCATCCCTGAGGAAAATAAATTAAAATTTTATACATTTAAATTTGAAACTGTTTTATTCAATTGTAAATGATTATATAATATTAAAAATATTACAAGATTAAAATTTTGTTCTTTAAATATTAATGGTCAAGGAAAAGGAAAAATTAGTCTGAAAATCAGCGAAAAATTAAAGTAATTTTGAAAATGATGTTTTAAGACCACCCTGAATATTGGCTCAGAATTTGTATTCAGTTTCGGAATTCTTTAATTTTGATCCCAGATTCGAAATTTGCGCGCGCCCCTCGCCAAAAGAAAAACCCCTTAATACTAGAAATAATCAAATTTGAACCACTATTGAAATAATTAAATTAAGGAGTTATAAATAGAGAGAAAGGAATATGGCATACTTCAGACCAGATAAAAAGACCTCGATGATGTTGAGAAGATCCTTTATTAAAATATCTTGTCAACGTTTCGAGAGTCAAATGCTCTCCTCATCAGGAAACAGGAATCCAATGTCAAAAAGGATGGAGTTCCGAATAGCGTAAACCGTTGATTTTTTTGAGACTCCGTATACTTATGTATTTTGACACGCTGATTACGAAAATGATAGTGAAAATGTGCGGAAATTTGATTTTCACGGTGAAACCATGAAAAAACCATAAAAATCATGGGTTTTTGCGATTATCTCAGCTAATATGCAAAATAAAAAAAAATGTTTCAAACAAAAGTTGTAGACACCATTGAAATACACATTTTTTGTTTAAACCATTTTTTTCTGCGAGTGATAGTTTTCGATAAAATTAAATATATCTATTTTCATTTCTAAAAATCCCATATACCACGGGTGTTCGGTTAAATTGCAGAATAGGGGCGTCACTTCTGTTTTGGCTGCAAATTTTTTGTTTTTGGGAACCAAGTTATACAATCTTTAAATAAGCTATTAATGAACGGATTTGATAAGGCAGAAGTTGAAAATTATTGTTAATTTTCTAATAAAAACGAGTCAAATATGGGTGTCTCACGATATGGGAATGTTCGTATTTACCTTCCCTTCCCGCCCCCACGACAGTCTGGAAAGGGGGTTGTGTGAGACCTTAGTTATTTTTTCTGCCCCCCCACAACACCTGGGAAAGGGGGTCGTGTGTGACATAAGTTATTTTTGTGACCTGTCACAGGGGTGCCTTCCCGCCC
>CAKNYM010051678.1:92883-109095 GCA_932195095.1 Andricus curvator | reverse complement strand
CATAAGTTATTTTTGTGACCTGTCACAGGGGTGCCTTCCCGCCCCCACAACACCTGGGAAAGGGAGTCGTGTTTGACATAAGTAATTTTTGTGACCTGTCACAGGGGTGCCTTTCCGCCCCCACAACACCTGGGAAAGGGGGTCGTGTTTGACATTAGTTATTTTTGTGACCTGTCACAGGGGTGCCTTCCCGCACCCAAAACACCTGGGAAAGGGGGTCGTGTGTCACATAAGTTATTTTTGTGACCTGTCACAGGGGTGTCTTCCCGCCCCCACAACCAAACAAAAAAAATAAAAAACATGAAAAATAGAAAAAAAATATGCTCTTCAAAATTCTCCAACCTTTCCGTGGTGAAGAGCGTAAGTAGGTACCAAACCGAAACCAATGGAGATACGATTGTAATCCTTATATCGTTCATTTCCTCGAAAACTATCACTCGCAGAAAAAAATCTTTTAAACAAAAAATGTGTATTTCAATGATGTCTACAACTTTTGTTTGAAACATTTTTTTTTATTTTGCATATTAGCTGAGATAATCGCAAAAAACCATGATTTTTATGGTTTTTTCATGGTTTCACCGTGAAAATCAAATTTCCGCACATTTTCACTATCATTTTCGTAATCAGCGCGTCAAAATACATAAGTATACGGAGCCTCAAAAAAATCAGCGGTTTACGCTATTCGGAACTCCACCCGTCAAAAAATATAAGTCATTAGAATTTAAAAAATTGGAAAACCCAATATGACGGTTGAAAGAATCATGTCCTTGAAAATTGAGTAAGTTCTGTGAAAAACAATTATATTGTAATTGTAGAGAACTTTTTATTTTTTATTTTATATACAAAACATAAAAATATACGATAAAGAGAAGTGAAGTTGAAAAATTGAAAATTAAAAAATCCTTTACCTGTATTGTTGATATTTTAAATTTGATCATGTTGAAAGGTAGTAAAGTCCATCAATAACTAATTAAGGACAGACACATTAAAAATTATTTAACAAAAACCACTCAAATTAAAATTTGAAAGAGGAGACAAAACGAACGTTCCGCTTCATATTGAATGTTAACATCGGGTGAAGGAAGGTAAGTACATGAAGAGTTAATCAGAATTTAAATTTCGAATTGGTTTTATAACAGTCACGTTAAAAATTTTTCAAATCTTTTAACTTTAGATGGAATCGTTTCGATCTACTCTATTTTAAGATTTATTAATCTCAAGATTAGAAAAACTTAAGGCGATCTTGAGATGTCGATTTTAATCGATTAAGTCTGTGATGGAATTTCCGGAAGGACGAGCTCGTTCGATCGCTGCTCTTTCTGGGATACTTTTTCCCTTCGATGTCGTGCCTCCTTTGGAGTCTTGACTGCTATGCTATCTATATCTTATTTTCCTGATCGCGTACACATCGTAAACTATCGATTTTCTATCGCTCAAACGAGCCAAGCGCAGTTTTATCTCGGTAGGTCGCGGCCTCGCAAAAAGAAAATCGCGCGTAGGTACATACTTATACACACGAGACATTTTCATTCTCGTAGGCGATTGGGTAGTTGGGTTAGGTTAGTTATTTGCGCAGGTAGATACCCTATGTGGGTCAGTTCAATTATGGTATTTAAATTTAATATTCAGTTTGATGGAACGCTTAATTTTGGTGCTAATCAATTTTCTTTTTATTTGTAATTACACAATTTGAACACTTACCCAATAGTCAATGCTCAATACTTGAATTTAACATTTTTTATTTTAGAATCTTTCCATCCAAATGTATTATTTTTTATCATTATTGTTTACATAATTTTTACCAATTCTAGGTTTTATTATTTTAATTTTGAGAAGCAAATGGAATAAAAAATAGTGTTTCTTATGGTGGCCGTAGGTCAGGGAAAATTAGGGAAAAGTCAGGTGTTTAAAAAAAATCTTGCAAAAGTTAGGTAATGTCTATAAGAGGCTCTTTAAATAACTGTCAAAGATAATAAATTTAAAAAAATTTAATTTTAGTGTTAAATTGTTTTATTCCGCTTATGAAAGATTCTAATTAAAAATGTTACAAGATTAAAATGCTGGTCTTTGAATATTAATGGTCAGTGAAAATTAAAAATTGGCCAGGGAAAAGTAAGGGAATTTTGAAAATAAAGTTTGCGACCGGCCTGACATAGTATTTTTGTTAGTCGTTTATTTGCCTTCTATTTCTACTTTTTTTTCAGTTGCTTTCTCCTGACGAGTATATTTTCAGTTAAAGATTTTATTATTTGGTTGCAAATTTAACAATTTTGTTAAAAAAATCATCCTGTTTGGTTGAAAATTAATCTTCTTTGACTGATGATTATACTATTTTGGAGCTATTTGTGGCAACTATTATTAGTTGAGAATTCATCTTTTTTGGTTGAAAATTCAATCACTTGGTTGAAGGTTGAACCAGTTTGTTAAAAAAATATTCTTTTGTGTTCAAGATTCATCATGTTAGTTGAAACTTCGTTTCTTTTCGATTAAAAATTAATTTTTAACTGAAAATTTAAGTATTCTAGTTAAAGATTCATCATTTTTTTGAAAAGTCATCTCGTTAATTAAAAGTTTAACCACTTTGTTGCAAATTCTTTTTTTTAATTAAATGTTATAAACTGAAAATGTAGCTATTCCATTTTTGGTTGAACATTGATTTTTTCTAATTGAAAATGCAACTACTTGGAGGAAAGTTGAACGAAAAATCATTTTTTTGTTTAAACTTATTTTTTTTTACTGAAAATGTAACTTTTTTCATTTTTAGTTGAAAATTGAGCTTTCCTAGTTGAAAATTCATCTTTTTTTTGTAGAAAACTAATCTTCTTGGTAAAAATGTCCTGTTTTTTTGTTGTTACAAATGCAACTTTTTGGGTTGAAAATTAACTTTTTTTAATTTGGCTGGAAAGTTCGACAATTTGGATGAAATTTTTTTTCTTTCTTGCCTGAAAAATCATTACTGTGGTTGAAAATTCGTCTTGTGGCTGGAAAGTTCAACAATTCGGATGAAGTTTTTTTTTCTTTCTTGCCTGAAATATCATTACTAGTTGAAAATTCGTCTTCTTGGTTGGAAAATTCATCTTCTGGGTTGAAAGTTGAACTACTTTGTTAAAAATTCATTCTTTTTGGGTAAAGATTAATTATGTTGCTTAAAAATGTATTTCTTTGTTTGAAAATTAAAATATCGTGTTGAAAATTCGTATTTTTGGTAGAAAAGTAATATTTTCGGGTTGAAAATTCAACTGTTTTGTAGAACATTGGTTACAGAATCATCATTTTAGTTCAAAGTTCATATCTTTGGTGGAAAATTTTTATTATTTTGTTGAAAATTCGTTTTTTGTTTGTTGAGAATTCATGTTTGTAGGTTGAAAATTAAACTATTTTGTTAAAAAGTAATCTTTTTTAGTTGAAAATTCTACTGCTTTGTTGAAAATTTGTCCTTTTTTATTGAAAATTCATCTTTTGTGGTAGAAAAATCATCATTTTTGTTTGAAATAAATAAATAGATTCGAAGTTTTGAAATTTTATAATGAAATTGTTTGACAATTGTTCACAATTTTCCAAAATTGTTTAAATCTGGAAAAAGTCAGAGAATTTTTAAAATGAAGTTTATTTGCGGCCACCCTCGTTTCTTTTTATATCACAGTAATGATTTAATATCGCTAATGACGTGCATGTCACATGGTTTGTAATCGCAATTATAGAGTTTTGTTAACCTGTAGGATTAGAGGGTAAAAACCGCAGCAAATGGAAGAATCGAGGTAGCAATCCAATTAACCAATCAAATGCGCGCACGACTCTTCAAAGAACTTTCCGCGATAGCTTATTTTGATTGGCTTAAACCGCATACCCTTTACGGGTTTTTTCCAAATGAAACGACCTTAGCGGGACCGATCGTCGACTCGTGCCGAGGACTTTTTTGCGGATGCGCATTCGCCTTTCCACCATTCGCTTATTGACATACTTCTGCGGTTCGTAAAAAAGGAAACGGAAAGAAAATTCACGATGTATTGCTCTTTCTATCGTATCGCAATCCAGGGTCGTCATGTTTTATAAAGAAGGTGAATTTCATCAGAACTCATCAAATATTGCCTGCTTTTTTCAACAAATAAAAAGCGAGGCTGAAAATCCCGACAAAAACGTATCCGAAACTGCAAAATTATCGGGAATTTTTCTTTTTCGGGGGAAAAATATAATTGGTTCGTGGCTTTTTGCGATCCTCAGTACTAATACTAGTTTACAAATTTAAAAAATAGTTTGTCATTTTCAATTATCTGCCCTCCGTATCTCAGGTCTTTTGTTAATTACCATTCTTCATTATCTGCCTTCCGTGTATCAGGTTCCAAATTTATAATTTGTAATTTTCGTTTTTATTTTGTGCCTTCTGCTCAGAAAAGAAAGGGAGCAAAGAATATAAAAATACTAAATGTTTTTTAGACAAAAGTTAAAAACAGATTGCTAATTCCAATTATCTGCCTTCCGTATCGCAGGTTTTCAAATTTATAATTTCTCAATTACCATTTTTATTTGTCTGACTTTCCGTGTCCTAGGTCTCCAAATGTGTAACTTCGCAATTTTCAATGTTTGGTTTGTCTCTTATACTTAGAGGGGGGGGGGGGGGGGACAATACATAAACACTAAAAAATTTTTGTTAAAACTCAACAAGAGATTGCCATTTTTTATTTGTCTGCTTTTCCGTATCATACGTTCAGATTTATAACCTTGTAGTTTTGCTCTTTTATTGGCTCTCATGCTCATTACAAAGTAAGCAATAAATAAAAAGCAGCATTCTAAGTGAATAAGTTTAGTGCAATAGTGTCTTAGGACTATAGGTGAATGTTAAAATAAGAACTTAATGTTTCATATTTACGGTTGTTAGGCACTTATTAAAGTCAACACGCATTGAATATAAATGTTTTAAATATTGTTATTGTATTTCAGTTATATAGAACAATAATTAATTTTGCATACAAAAAAAAGTCGATGCACAAAAATCTGTCTCAGGGAATAAGTGAAATGTACAAAAAAAATGTGTAGTATTATTATATTTCATTTTTGTCTCAGGCTTAAGATGGTTACAGCCCAATATGTCGACGGCATTTTTTCTTAGAGTTGGATTATTGAATAGTCTGCACGGGGCTGTCCCGGTATATATCATCAGTCACGGACGCTTTTTTGTAATGCAATCAAGTGAATTATTAGCAATTCTGGTGAGTTCGCGTTCTGGCCACTTCGGAGAATAAGAAATAATTATACAATTTGTACTTGAAATATGGAAAGTAAATTTGAGTTTGGAAGTTTGGTAAACGGAGAAAACTGTATGGTTGTAAGATCTATATATGTGGTTACCATAACCACAAAAAATAGTAAAATATGGTCCAACTATAACTGTGGTTCCCACAAGGACAGAGCTGTTTGTGTGAGAGACTAGTTGTAAGATCTGCACTGTGTGGTTGCCGCAACCACGCTATGTGTTTGTCACAACCCTACATTGTGGTTGTCATAACGACACTATGTGGTTACCGCAGTCATACACTGAGATTGTCACAACCACACTGTGTAGTTGCAGCACGCGTACACGGTGCAGTTCCAGCACCCATACACTGTGGTAGTCAGAACCACATATATAAAGTTCCAATTAATAGGATGTATGAATGAATAGGATGTAAAGGTTCTTATGAATAGGATGTATCTGTCACAACTGACATTGCTGGTTGAAGAAATAATTCTCAGCAATAATGATACATAAGTTTTTATTTAAATTTGCATGTTACTAAGACAAGAAAAGAGATTCTGTGACTTCACGTGCAGAACGTGCCTGATTTGAAATGCATTCGGTCCAACGTACAACGTTGACAAATTTCGCCTGAAATATATAAATTTACTTATAATGAACAAAGTTTTTTTCGCCTTAAACGAAATTCAAAAACTAAGATTAAAAACATCATACTTGCAATGTACAAAATGCACTTGCACTCACTGTTAACCTGCATTCGAAGCACACAAGAAACAATATGATGGCGTCAGGGGCTTGATGGGTGACGCTACGTGATGTGTTTTGGCGCAAGTGAATTTGTGCAACTGTGCGCAACCAATCAGAAATCGGTGAGATACAAACTCTGTGGTTGTGGGACATCCACACGTTGTGATTGTGGCAACCACAAGCCTGTAGTTACAAGATTCTAGTTATGACAACCCTATCATGAGATGACCCAACTACACGCAAAAGAAGCGGCACAAATTAAATGTGGATGGGCTATAAATAGCGTGGTTGTGGGAGCTACAACACTGCAACTAAAAGCATGTGGTTGTGGCAACTACGTCATTTGGATCTGACAACATAAATAAAAGATGTTTCAACAAGACTAGTGGATAATGCAACCATATTGTATGCAACTTGATAATTTTAGTTACTGCAACCACATAAGTTTTCTCCGTGTAGAAAAGCGCGTGCTTTTAAATGATTCAGAAATTATAAAATGATCCAAAACTAAATGCATCAATAAATTAATCATAAATAAAAAAAAAATCTGCGTAAATACGTGTCTCATTCTACAAAATAGGCGAAGTCCCAAACACACAGCATTTTATAATAAACGTGATTACTTCAAATCTCCAGACATCTCTGACATTTCTTGAAAGGTTAGAAAATAATAAGTAAAGAAACATTTAAACCAACCATCGATCGATACTTTCCTTCCTCCGAAACCGGGTTTTTTACATACGTACGTTAATGGATTTCGCGCTGTACAAACGCACCTTTCAGTTTTAATATCGCACTCTCCAAAAAAAGCAGTCAAGGCATTATAAGTTTAATTTTATTGAATCTTGTACGAAACGATATGCTTATTATTTCTGTGTTTATAATTTAATTTGAACTATATTTTTTAATTTAAAAAAGGTATGTAAGGTATAATAAAGAAGAAAAAAATCACGATAATTGAGGGACAGACTTTAAGGATTTTGTTATAATATTTGCTTAAATTAAAAAATGGGCAAAAATGATACTTTTATTCCTTTAAAGGTCCGAAACATTGTACGATAATCGTTTTTTAATATTATTGTTTCATTGAATAAAAACTCAAAAAACGAAATTGACCATTTTGTACAGAGGATCATAATAAATGCATATACGTATTGAATACAAATGATAACCAGTAAGACTTGCTATTTAATTTTTATATTACCAGGACTTTAAGTTTGCCACTTATTTGACAATCACCCATATATATCGTCTGGAATTATGGTTCCAAGCCAAACGTTGGAGTTAAATTTCGGACAGTTCATAAGGGCTTATTTAAACGCGGTTTTATTGTCTCAGTGGCAGAAGGGCACAGAAGGACCTTTTTGTGAATCCACAAACAATGAATCATTCTTTTATCGCGTGCCGAGCATAAGGCCAAACCATAGTGAAGGGTTCTTGGCGGCACAATCGTGGTATTACACATTGTAAAAGATAAAGGGGCTAAAACAGCCCCTGTTTACACAACAGCCGGCACGTTCACCCAACCCATCATCTCGCCTTTAATAAAATTAAAGGTCCACCATTTATCGATAGAGGCAAATAAAGGGTCGTGTCGTCTCGTCAGACCCTAGATTCTTTACAACAATTTGCAACGCGTTAGTATCCCTTCAATTGATACTATTTTTTATTTATTCATAAAAATGATGGATTAAAATAGGGAGCATGAGTCATTTAGAAAAAGGGGAGTGAAATAAAAATGGATTTATGATTTCAGAGACTGGATTAAAATTATTAATAATTTACTTTCTACATAAGGGTGTTGATACAACTATGTAACAATTGATTCATAAAAGTTAATTTTATGAACATTTGAAATAGAATTCCAGCATCTATAAATCTATATCTACTGAAAAAAATGTTTTTTGGATAATTTTGCCCATAATGATATACTGGGACAGAATAATTTTATCTCGAAAATGACTGGAAGTTTATCATAAACAGAAGGAAAAAAAATTATAATTGTTCGAATAATGCGAAAAGTAACATTAGTTGAAGAAAAATTCTTTTTTAGCATTAGTATTTTCAGTTGAATATACGATGATAGTTTGAGCATTAAGCATAGTTAGCTGATAAATTTTGTGAATATTATGAGCA
Source organism: Andricus curvator (assembly GCA_932195095.1). Classification (NCBI taxonomy): domain Eukaryota; kingdom Metazoa; phylum Arthropoda; class Insecta; order Hymenoptera; family Cynipidae; genus Andricus; species Andricus curvator. The sequence goes on along the minus strand of CAKNYM010051678.1, from coordinate 100,979 downwards.
AACAATTTCACTGTTTGGTGGTGAAATTGGGTAACGCACCGGCGCGTCAATGAAATGCCGCAGGTACTGTTTCGAACCCAGGCTGAAGCGGAGTTTTTCTCGTGTTTCCAAAAAAACGAACATCAGGACAAAAAATCTAATGTTTATAGAATTTGGAATTATTGGATTTTTAATCTATTAAGTTGAAATTAAGTAATGATATTATAATATACTACGGTATGCACATTCTATATTTCTTTCCCTGCTTTTTATTGAAAATTCGTAATTTTTTTTAGTTATTGAATAATAGAGAACAATTTTCTTCTGGTATTTACCTCGGTGCATCTCGGTCAAGACTTTTCCGTCCTACGTGCAGTTCCTCTGTCCGTTGTACGAGCCAAGGCTATCGAGTGCATTCCGTAGGTCTCCCTTGGCTTCACGAGAGATCGCCAGGAAATTCCATAGTATAACTATATATTTATAAAACATATACAGTAATATTTACAATACACCTTTAGGAGCATTTAATGCGAGAAGTCGACATCAAACCGCTTCATTTCTTTTGCCCTGAAATTCCATCCGGATACGCGCATTTGCCTTATAGGGAAGAGGGGGTGGGGGCAAGTTTTCAGATTGAAGCCATAAACGTGAAACTAGATCTTGAATCAAGAAACGAGGCAAAATGAAGAGAAAGAAACGCTTCTCGCCTTCGCACGTTTCAACCTTTTCAGAGAGACTGAAACGCATTTATTCTTGTCATACTTTTGTGTAATATAAATATTGTAGAACATAAAGAAGTCCTTTTTATGGCAGACTTTTTCGTGGATTTTATACTAGATTTGTATGATAGAAACTTTTCGTTCTTGATAGTAGTGTTCTGTCCAATGTTATGGTTTGTAGTGATAACGGCAGAAGAGGAAAATATAAAACGAGAAGTTTGCTATTAGAAAAGTTCAAGTTTTTTATAACTCTTGAGTAATATAAAAATTGCAGAACATCAAGACGTCCTTTTTATTGTAGATTTTATAGTTGATTTGATGGATGTTATACTAGATTTTTATGATATAAACTTTCCATTGTTATGAGAGTAATGTTCTAGTTGTTCAATTTTTTAGTTTGTCGTAGTTATAAAAGCAGAAGAGGGAATATAATAGAATAGTTCCAAGTGAGTTCAATTGGAATATATTCGGAGACAAGGTTTATATGGGTAGAGAAATATTATATTTTCAGTGATCATCTGAACATTTCCGGGCACAAGTACGTCACATTTTGATCAGACCTTCCCATTGCTATACAAAAATGTATTTTTTTACGTAAACTCCCCTTTAAAGAAAAAAATCTTACAGATCGGGCTTCATTGTAGATCATTTTTAAATTTATATTTACTTAGGCTTTTAAGTCAATGAATTCATGGAACGCATCACAAAGTTATGGTGCATCGCCATAAGTTTGATGAAAGACTGAAAGATTTATGTAAAAACATAAAAAATATATTACAAGATAAAAGTAAACATTTCATGTTTTTACATAAATCTTTCATCAAACTTATTTTAACAGACAATTTATTGAATGTTCTTTCCATTGATTTATTAGTCAGTTTCTGTGTTCGTTTGTGAACCGTGATGCACCATAACTTTGTGATGCGTTCCACCTGGGATGATTGCTAGAGAGATTGATCAGCAACCCAGGTTGAAGCAGTGTTGTGGGACGAGTGTGTTGTTTGAACACTTGAACAATTATCATGCGACACCTCAATCGATCTAAAATATATCCCTATTAATTCCTATTGAATTCTTAGTAGTATACAAAGGCTTAAATTGAACGAGTTTACGCTTACCCTGAAAGGGATAATGATATAATAATAATAATAATAATAATAATACAAATAATCATAATAATAGATGATTCAGTGCAGTATTTTTCTAGTGGGGTTTGAATCGTGCGTACAAATAATATATTCTGCGCAGCTTCATCTAGTGGCACGTGATTGGAAATTCAAAAATCGAGCCATTGTGTTCTATTCACGAACGAGATACATGACGAAAGCACGATGTTTTCCTGTATGTATACACTATACATATGTATATTTTATAGCCGCGTGGATAAAATGGATAGATAAATGCACTGCATTGCGGAAGGGTCGCTCTGCCAAAAGAGGCTGAAGAACTGCAACGGAAACTCAAACGAATGGCTCCACCGGTCCTCATTTTGTCGCCAAATCCTTCCCATTCTCAGACGCAAGCAGTCTGGCAAGTTTCCTTTATGGTGCTGGAGTCAGCATTTATTCCAGTGGTGCATTTTCCTACTAGAAATTCACAAAATTGAGATTATAAGGACTTCGACTTTTGTTTTTGCAGGTTACATATTAGCGCCCATTTCTCTTTGAGCAAAACAAGGGAAAAATAATGTATTTTAGAGGTGTATTTTATATGGGTTTATGGGTGGGAGTGTAAGGAGGTATGTAGGTATGTGAGAGGAGGAAGCAGATCAAGGATGTGTGCGGTATATGGTTGGTTTACGAGCGTAATGGGACATTAGAGGGTAAGGAGTTTGCGAGAGTGATGCGAGCAGGTCAGGAGTTATGTGGGTATATATAGGTTTACGGAAATAATGAGGTATTTGGTAGATTTGCCAGAGTATTGGGATATTTGGGGGTTAGGGGTGTACGTGGGTGTATTATGGGTCTACGGAAATAATAGGGGGAAAGGGGTTTATAGAGTATGATGTGAGTATATGGTGGATGTAGGATTTGTTTATGATCGTAATTAGATATATGGATAAGAGGATATGTTGCATGGGAAGCAGGCCAACACAGAAAAAACAGAAGATAAACTTTACATCGATTTCCGACGAAAGATTCTCTGCAACAAAAATTATCTTCAGAGAATAAACTTTACACAAATATCGGTTAAACTTTCTTTTGTTTTTCCACGACAAACACATGTATTTTGAAAGACGCGAAGTTGGCTGAACAAAACTTTATCGCTCTAAAAAATTTCCTGCAACAAATTTTATTCTTAGTTTTTTCTGTGAAGGATGTGTGGGTATATGATGGATTGAAGGAAATAATAGTATAGTGGGTATATAAATAGCGTGGGTATATTGTGGATTCATCAAAGTAATTTTGTATGTGGACAATGAGTATGGGAGGATTCATGTTAGGGGATGATGGGTTTACGGAAGTAATTTGGTATCGTAAGTGAGGGATATGTGAAGTGGGAGCGGGCCGCCGCGCCCGCGCACAGCCCCGTAAGGGGCGATATTTGGTGGATTTATGGGAATCATGGGGTACAAGGTTGTAATGGGTATGTGGGAGTGGAAGCGGGTGAGCATTGTGTGGGGGTATACAGTGGGTAGGTTGACAGGTATAAGGATGGGTGGGTTTAAGAATGTGAAGGGTAGAAAATAATCAGGATGGGGATGTTGGGCTATGAAGGGGTATGTATATGGGAAAAGGGAGTGCTGTGGGAAAAGGGTTTATGTGAGAGGGCAGAGGGATTAGATTATCATGGGGTTTAAAGGCTTTTTAATTTTTTCAAACATTATAGATTTGACTGACCGTGAACATTTTTTAACACGCAAAATAAACCTGGACTGCTATTTACGTGTTGTTATAATTTTATTTAAAAAATGTTTAGGATAAAAAAAAAATTAAGTTCTCCTTCCTACATTTTTCAACGTCTCCAACTTCATTTACACTTTTCTTATCGAACAAGATCAGACTTTGCTGATTGCATACTCTTACCCGCATCTGCTTTGAATTCCAAAGAAGTAAAGGAATACTGACGAAGTGACGAGTTCAGTAAAACGCAGGAGGAATGCTAAGAAATAAAAAGTAATTTATATTTATTAAGAAAATCTCTCGTCTTCTTCAACTCCATGTCAAATCTGCTCAACGAAATAGCGTGATACAATAATCGTCATAATTCGCCTGATGTTACATCTTTCAGCTTACCGTTAGTCTGAGATTCTTGTTACTCATTAAATCTCCTCTCCCAGCGAAATTAAATCTAAGAAATGTATTTTTTTTATGTTGAAGCAAGCCCTTTTTTCTATGACCTTTGTTATTTATTTCTAAGAAATATTTGAACTTTCACGCCTTGGATACGTAAAAGCTTGTGATCAATTCTATAATACTTATATTTCATCAACTTTTCTCACGCTTTTTTATTAAAAGGCGATGATTATTATTTATGCATCAAAAAAATTTACTCTTAAACGTAATTCCACTTTTAATCCGTATGTACATGCTGTGTATGATTTACTATTAATTAATTAAAAAATATTTTACTGATTTAATGGCATTTTTTATCAAATCTACACTCTAAATAGTCCAAATCTATATTAGTGAGATTTCACTAATTACTAATGCAATTATAATAATTCAATTAGAAAAAAATGAGCAACTAAAGATTGGTAGAAAATTACTAATTTGATTAGTCGAAATATTTACTAATTCGATAGTGGAAACTACTGACTGCTTAGTAAAAAATATATATATTGTTTTATTTAGGGAAGCTCTAGATAATAAATTTAAAAAATGTGATAGAAATAGGAAACTTGATAACTAGAAAAATTTAATTAAAATCCAATAATATATAATATACTTAAAAAAATATTGTAATAATGAGAATGCAATATTGTGAAAGTTGTAAAGACACTACACTACGTCATCTCCTTTAACATAACGTGTTTGAAAGTTTTTGCTTCGAAATGAAAAAATATAATTATTTAGACACTTAATCCATTTTACCTTACATTACGTTAAAAATAATCTATTTCCAACACTCGTCGAGTCGTTCGCTTCACGTTCACCATTTTATATCGAAAATAATCGACAAAAAAAGTTAACCAATATTTTACTATCTGAAATCACTATCAGTGATTTCAGATAGTAAATATGAACTAATTTTTTAAATTGCGATCGAAAAGAAATCTATTTTAACATGAATAATTTTATGCAGATTGAACATGAAAAAGATTCACGATTAAAAAAACAGACTTCCAAACTACCTCACTTTTCGGCTCATTAGAGACAGAAAACCAAAAACCAACCCCTCACTTTTTCCTTTCTCCGTCTTTTTTATACTACTAGGGAACCAACATGTTTCGGGGCCAATTAGGACCCCCTTATCAGGGATTATTTGTAGGAAACTTCAAGGTATGATTAATAGATTCTTATGCTAATTGAAAAAATCAAACATAGTACCTACAATTAAAAATTAAAGATTATATATATATATTCACTTACGTACACACACAAATATATCCCATTTTAAAAGATTACTTTATCTAATTTTGCATTCATTAGTGAAAAAAATGACAAAGACATAAAAATTATTCTCTATAATAAGATTAAAAAAGTATTAAAAATTCGATCTATTCAAGGAATTATTTAGAATTAAAAAAAGAAAAAAATGGAAATAAATTAACTTCCTGTGTATGATGTATGTAAGTATTATGATCCAATCTTTTTCACACCGTACATCACGACAGTAATTGAAATAATGTTGAAAGTCTCAACAACAGTCTCGAAAAATTGAGGAAATTTTGAAAATAAACATTTCTTTTAATGAAACTATCACTATCAAAAATTACGTGGCGAAGTGTTCAAAGTACAATTATTCAAAAGAATTAGTTCATATTTTCACTAATTGACTATAATAAAATAAACTTTTCATTTCTTTATTCCATTAGTGAAATCCTAAAATACTACTATATGATTGGTCAAAAAATAATTTACTAGTTCAATTACTAAAATTTTTAACTAATTCAGATTTCGAGGGTATTAAAAATTCATGTTGTCCTTATTTGTACCGAACGTTCTGTACATTTGACGGATCTTTTTTCTGCATCTAGACCACTGTAGGATCCGCACCGTGGATGGATCCGGCATGTCGGACCAATTATTATTATTATTATTATTATACCATTAAGCCATTTCCCTTTCGGGGTAGGCGTGACTTGCTCGGTTGGAAGATAGTATTGGGTATATGGGTGTGTATGTATAGAGTATATAGGTATAGGTTAGATAGGTATATAGGTGGAAAGTAGATAGGTGTATAGGTGTTGGGTATAGATATTTTAGATTGATCTGGAGTTCTCGTATTATTTATTTAAATGACACGTTTATTCCGCAACACTGCTCCGACCCAGGTTGCTGATCAATCTCTCTAGCGATCACCCCAAGTGAAGAGCCTCACAAAATTGTTATGTATGGTTCTCCACTTGGGCCCATTAGTATCCAAGGTATTTGTTTCAGGCGTCATTCATTCTACTGTCACTCTGTTTACAAACTATTTTTCGCCACACTTTTCTGTCCTGGCATACTACTCTAGCTTCCTTCACGTCCATGCATTTTTTCATGCAAGCTCTTGTGTTTCTATGGCTTCTTATGTCTCTACGGATTAATGTCTCATTTACAGATTCTAACCATTCTTTCGGCGGTCTACCTCTGGGCATTCTGCCATTTACTTTACCTTTATACACTTGTTTGGTCAGTCGTTCATCTTTCATTCTTTCAAGATGACCGAACCATCTTAACTGATTTCTTTCCCATGTGTCAACTATTGTCTCTTTTGCACCACAATCTTTGAGGATTGTCTCGTTTCGGACTTTATCCATCAGTGCTTTCCCGCATATTATGCGCAGAGGTCTCATGCCGATCGCGTTGATTTTACTCCTGTCCTTTTCTTGACATGTCCATGTTTCGCTACCGTATAGTACAGTCGGTACGAATATAGAATTATGTATGGCCATTTTAGCTTTTTTTTTATATGTTTTTATTTGTTAGGATGGACCCTGCTCTACCGATAACCTGCTTACCCTTATTTATGCGCCTATCTAACTCCCCATCTATTTTTCCGTCGCTAGTGAATAGACTACCTAGATAAGTGCTTCAAATCTAATTTTTGTTATGCTTTCAGTCTAATGTTCATAGTTTAATTATTTAGATCGAAGAAAGAATATTTAAGGAAGTTTCTATGTATGCCGAAAAAATCCGGCTATTTGTACCCAAGTTGCGGTAAAAATAGTTCCTTTTTATTGAAAAAATCTGTTTATTCGTTCCAAAAATTTCGGCACATATTTTAAACCCGCAATAATTGTAAACCATAAGATCCCATTGTTTGTGAATGCTTTAATATGAATTTTTGTATTCTTTTTATAAGTTAATTAATTCAATAAATGTTTCCCTATTTAAATTCATTTTCTGCTTTTTCCGTTACGTCGACGTCTTTTTCCGCAGGAATATTATGTAAGGATCCACTGTAGATTTTGTTATCTCAATCAGCCCCTTTTCAAGTTCGATAGGGGCTGTTCCTTGTTTGCAAACAGGCTCAAGGGAGAAGGAAAAGAAAAGCACTTTAAACAAAGGATTGTTAAAGTGGAGTAATCGGTTTAACTAGCAAAGCGTAAATATTTCTTCGAATTCCATGTACCCTTAAGGGCCTCCTGGCATCGTTTGAGCGCGGATATCGAAGCTACCCTAACCTAAAAAGGCAGAATGGATAATAAGCAGAAACAAGCGCATATCCGTAAAACGTGCAGCCGCCCTAAACAATAGGCTCGTACTCAGAAACCCTCATTCCTTTCCTTCTCTTTATTCCTTTATATACTATATTACTATCGTCCCTTGTTCATTCCAATGATCTTGTAAACATTTTTATCTTATTATTATATAACATATCTGTGCAATATATTTAGCAGTCTATGAGCGTTGAAAACAAAAATTACTAAGTCAAGGAAATGTTGTTGATCTATGCTCATTTCCAGATAAAGGTTGTTTATAATCATTCTTTTTTGGCCGGGAATTTTTTTAACTTTTCTAGTAGTGGAAGATAGTATATTATGCACTAAGGAAGAGGAGTGGGACTTTTTTGACTAGTGTAATTTTTTCAATACGCTTTTCGTACCGGTTTTTGGAAAAAGTTTAAAAAACAATTCTTAAGCAGATCTTCAGAAGACTGCAAATGATATCAATTTCAAAACTATAGAAATGTTTTCAGGCTTCGATGTTCCAAATTATTTTACTTTGTTTATACTTTTTTAGGCAAGATCACATTTTTGCTATTTTTACATTCTCATCAGTAACCGTTTTAGACTTGTGTAAAATTTGG
>CAKNYM010051678.1:70534-92783 GCA_932195095.1 Andricus curvator | reverse complement strand
CCCCCCCCCCCCCCCCCCGTTTTTGTCAAATGTCCACGTTTTGAGACCTCCTGAACCCGAAAAACAGGTTTTCGCGAATGTGTCTGTGTGTCTGTAGTTTTTTGTCTGTTAGCACGATCACTTTTGAAAGAATTGACAGATTGGATCGGCCTTTGGTCTACTCTTTTACTGCCCTAAAATGAAGGTCAAGTTCGTTAGCCAGTCATTTTGGATAAGAATTCAAAAAGTTAGAGCATTTTAAAAAATGTTGAGGCCACTTTTTTAGAATTTAAAAATTCTGTGTGCGGCCAAACTATGCAAGATACGAAAAAAGTTGAATCAAGACAAATTGTGCATTCAAAAAATATCTACAAATTTGTTAATCTTTTTTTAATAGGACGTGTAGTTTTTTTTTTAATCGTAAAAAATAAAATTGAAATTAAAAGAATTAAATTCTTCGGTAAACGACACAGGCTATGAAAAAAAAATTTTTTAAAAAGTCATTAATTTTTTGATAGGACGCGTGGTTTTTGTTTTATTCGTAAAAAACATCAAAAACTCAAAAATTTAATTTTTGGACAAACGGCACAAACCAAAAAAAATGGATTCACAAAAGTTTGCTTATCCAAAACAGAGCTACAAATTTGTCATTGATAGTTTTTTCATACGGTGCGTAGTTTTTGTTCTAATCGTAAAAAATAACATTAAAAATAAAAAAATAAAAATTTTTTTGGAAAACGACACAAAGTACGAAAAACAATTAATAGACAAAAGTTGTTCACCCAAAAAGGATCTACTAATTTTTTATTAATAATTTTTAGATAGAACAAGTAGATTTTCTTTTTATCGTGAAAAATAAGATTAAAAATAAAAAAATTAAACTTATGGCAAAACGAAAGAAGAGACGAAAGTTGTTCCACCAAAAAAGATCTACAAATTTTGTATAACCTCTTGTTTTACAAATATATTGAAAGTAAAAAGGTGACCTTTTTGGAAAAAGGACACAAGCTACAATAAAATTTTACTTAAGAAAATTTTTCGCCTAAATTATATATCTACAAATTTTCTTAGAATCACTTTACGCTAGGATGTGTATTTTTGGTTCAAATCGTAAAAAATAACATTAAAAATAAAAAAATTAAATTTAGGGAAAAACGACTCAAGCTGCAATAAAATGTATAATATTTTTTTATAGGATGCGCACTTTTTTAAATTATAAAAACAAATCAATGAAAATACGTCCGTTTGAATACCAATGTATATCATGAATTGCAATAATATACATCTTTTGAAATTATACAATTTTCAGGGTGGGCTGACAGTAAACTTTAATGCAAAATAAGGAGCAATTATTAAAGTAATCATGATAAAAAAATTTGTACTTTATTTTGCAATATCTGAATAAGCAGTCCCAGGCCGAGGTACAGAAGTAAATGCAATATATATTTGATAATAGTGTTGAACATAATGTGGAAGAGTTCGCATTTTGGACAAAATTGACTGCGAAGCACGAGATACGTGATGAGAATATGTTCGTTAAAGCCGCAGGAACTTTAACAAAAGAGAATTCAAAATCACCAAATTACAGTTGTCGATGCTTTGAGCTTTAATTTTAAAAGGTCTGTGCACAAATTTGGGGGAAATATAAAGATGAACGCTTTTTTGTCAGTAAAGTCATATAAGATATTGGTCCTACTGACAAATTTCACTTTTTTTTAAATAAAAAATAAAAAATTAAAGAAAGGTATGCCTAAGGAAACTACTGTACCTGAAAAAAATCAATAAAAATAGAACAGTTGATGGATTTTTTTTAAATTCTTAAAATCAGTAGACATATTATATACAGTATACATTAGGGTAGGTCGAAAAAACAAAATGATGGAAATCGAAATTAGAAATGGTATGGATTGATGAACGCCTTCAACTTTGGCGTAAGGAAAATGTGCTTTAAAAAAATCGTATTTCCATAGCTTTTATATATTTGGGTATGTCAATTTTTTTTATGTTTTTCAATGTCTTAAAGGTCTGCAAGTGTTGACAGCTTTTTAATTAACGTTTTCTAGGCGATAACTTATGTTTAGTGGACCCATGTTTTAAAAAAAAACAATGTTTACATCTATAAGAATGACGACAGAATTTTATCAGGCATTTTGAAGCTTTTCTACTGATAAAAAAACTAAAAATACATTAGAAACAAAATTTGATAAGTCTGGAAAATCGTAAATGTAAACAGTTTTTCTAAAATGTATTGTGTTTATATTTATGATTTCTCAGCAGACTATCAAATATTTTTCTGTAGATTAACATATTATTTTTTTTTGTAAACAGGGGTCCATTAAACATAAGGTACCGCCTAGAAAATCTTAATTAAAAAGCTGTACAAATTTTACATACACGAAAGTATAAAATCTATGGAAATAATTATTTTTACATTCTCATCAGAGAAGTCATTATATTTGTGTAAAATTTGACCCCCCCCCCCCCGTGCGGGTTTTGGTCAAATGTCCGCGTTTTAGGACCCTTTCAACCCGAAAAGAGGTTTTCAGGAATATGTCTGCTCTATCTGTATGCATGTTCGTTAGCCAGCTATTTTGGATAAAAATTCAGAAAGTGAGAGCATTTTCAAAATTTTTGTGACAATTTTTTTTAAGATTTAAAAATTCTATGTACGGCTATTCGTAGTACTCGGAAAGTCAAACAGTTTATCTGTACGACTTTTTTCAATAAAAATAAAATTATCAGAGTTATAGCATTTTCAAAATTTAAAAAAAAACGAAAATGAAACTTTTAATTCTAACAACGCACGATATGTAAAAAGTTAAGAGAAGAAAAACATTGCTTCTTTTGATATAATAGAGTTGAACTTAATGTAGAAAATATCGCACTTTGAACAGAATTGAGTGCAAAAAGAGAATTCACAATCAACAAATGACAGTTGTCGATGCTTTGACCTTTAATTTTAAAAGGTCTGTGCACACATGTGGCGGAAGTACAAGGAGCGAGCGCGAAGCGCGAGATTCAACAGACGCGCGCCACATGCGCGCTCAAATTCGTGAGCCCCGCGCGCAGCGCGCGATGAAAATGTACCCGCGCAGCAGGCAGATTTTTTAAAGCACATTTTGCTAACGCGTAAGTTGAAAGCACAGAAAAACAGCGGGATCATTTTTGTAGCAGCTCATTTGTTATGTTCTCAAAATAAGATTTTTTCCACTTCGATTCAGATAAGTGGGTCAACATCCACGTTTGGTATTTTTACATTCTCATCTCAATGAGAAGGTATTGGCTTTACGTGAAAATTGACTTTCGCGGATTGCATAAAATCTCGACGCTTTCGGAGAAAACCCACTGATTGAGAAAAAATGGATTTTACTTCGGTGTCTTATCGTCGTCGACGTCTCTGACATGATAACTTTCGAAGGAATTATCTTATTAGATTTCGCTTCGGCATAGTTTTTAAGGCCTAAAAATAAAGGACAAATTCGTCAAACTATGCAAGATACAAGAAAATGTTAATAAAAAAATATTCATGTTATAAAGGTCTATAATAATTGTAGACCTTTATAACATGAATATGAATGTAATTATTACTTTCTTCATTTTTTTTTAGATAGAAAAATAAAAAAGTTATGGATTTTTACCTGTGTTCTTTTCGCGATTTTATAGAGCTAATTAACAACTCGAAAGTGCTTTTTTCTTTTAAAAAAGTCAAATGCATTAATGTTTGTCATTTTTTTGTGTCTCCCGTAAATTTTGAGTTTTGGCACTAACGCCCTTATGCCCGAGGTACCTTACTTATTTTTTTGTATACCAATTCATTTTTTAAGTAATTTACTCAATACTAATAATTATCTTGAGCAACAGAATTATTTTTATAATTTTCATATCGATAATATTAAAATTGAATAATAGGGAAGGTAGAAAAAATAAAATTATGGAAATCGAAATTGAAACTATGTGGGAAAGTAGTGTATTATACAACCCTAAAATACACTCAGAGCAAAAGTTGGCTTGAAAAAAAGCACCGTCCTCTTGATTATTTTGTTTTGAGACATGTGAAAATCTTTTTTACACAAGCAAAATTATTTGGCTGTAAGATTTTATGAACTTTGCGACAAATGGATAATGTTTGTTGCAAAAAGATTCTTTTTGAGACAAATGAAAGTCCTCGTAACCTTAAATTTAAGAGGAAATTCCATTTGTATCAAGAAATATCCTTTTGACACAAGAGGACATTTCTCTGAGTGAAGTATAATTAATTTGGTGTAAATTGTAAAACGCCTTCAATTTGCGCATCACCAAAATGTGCTTTAAAAAATTCTTATTTTCATAGATTTGATATTTCCGTGTATGTCAATTTAAACAAATATTTTTGGATGTCCTAATTGTCTCTGAATTTTTACAGCTTTTTAATTACCATTCTCTAGGCGATAATGTACTAATAATGGACCTCTGTTAAAAAAAACAACCAATTTTTAAATGTACATGAATGACGAAATAATTTCTTCAGGTATTTCAATCTTTTCTGTTCGTAAAAATTGATAAATTAAGCATACACGGTGTGCTTGAAAGGGGTCCTAATCGAAAGGCTGCCAACCTGAGGTTTTCTTGATGGATTTGATTTCTAGGCATCCCAGGAGTATTTTAAGCTCAAAACCAAAGTCGGCGGACCAATTTGGTGAAATTAATTCTGATTGTTGTACAAATTAGTATATGAAGGTTTTTGGGGTCGCTGATTACATACCCGTTATCAGATTTCCAAAATTTAAGATGGCGGATCCACAATGGTGGCCCAAATGATGTAATTAAATGCTAATCCCTGTGGATATTTGTATTCTTTGGTTTTTAGGACCGCTGATTATGAATATGTTGTCAGTCTATGTGAATAATAATGGAGCCTGGCGTTTTCTTGAAGGGCTTAATTCTATGAAATCAATATTTGAACTCTCAGAGCTAAGACTTTCCGTTCTGTGAAATATGAAAAATACAAATGAAAACTTTCACATGAACGTTTTTTATTTATCAGTTTTCTCATGCGCCATGAAATACATACAAATATCGATTGAGTCATTGAAATAGTTTTGAGATTTTTGTTATACTAGTTGTTACTAATTAGTTATATAACCCATCATTCATTTATTATTTTAATACTTATTAAAAGTGATGGTAAAGAAGAACTATGTTTTGGTTTTCCGCGATTCGCACTTGTTTCAAATCATATGTTTTTATTTATACACGTTACACGATGAAAACTTTAATTGTTCAGTGTATTATTAATAAATCGAATTTTATACCTAGTGACTTTGTGCATGATCTTTTTCTCTACTTCCACTTCTTATAGCAAAGGACTTTTTTAATAACATTGAATTAATCTTTTGAGCTCTCGGTACACTGGTTTACGTATTTTAAGTGGTTTGGTAAACGTTATTACAATTGTTCCAGTATAATAACTAAAACTGAAATGGAAAAAGTCATGAATAATTACGAACAATTGGTACATACGTTGGATGACGTCACTGTCTCCGTTTTCCAGGGATGCCAAAAAATTAAAACCTTCAAGAAATTCCCAGACTCGCAAAATATTCATATGGAACACTTGACTACATATTCTTAATCAGCGGTCTTAAAAACCACAGAATATAAATATCCACAGGGACTATCAATTAATTACTTCATTTAGGCCACCATTTTGGATCCGCCATCTTGAATTTTGGAAATCTGATAACGGGTATGTAATCAGCGACCCCAAAAACCTTCATATACTGATTTCATATACTGCAAATTTAAATACTAAACTCGATTTTTTTTAAATCCCCCGTTCGCCGATTTTCGTTTTGAACTTAAAATACTCCTGGGATTCCTAGGAATCAAATCCACCAAGAAACCCCCAGGTTGGCAGACTTTCGATTAAGACCCTTTTAAATACACCGTGCATAGTAAGTTTTTGAAAAACATAGTTTTGTGCTTTTTATGGTTTCGTAGGGTGTCTTAGAGTGACGTCCGTCCGTCCGTTGTACGACTCAATATGGGCATAGGGCCCAAAACTGACATAGGACCAAAATTGACGTAGGGCCCAAAATTGGCATAGGTCCCAAATTATGCATAGGGCCCAAAATTGACATAGGCCCCAAATTCGACATAGGATTCCAAATTGCCATAAGGGCCAAAAACTGATATAGGGCCAAAAATTGATATAGGGCCCAAAACTGACATATGGTCCAAATTCGGCATAGGGCTTAAAATAAATATAGAGCCCAAAATTGACGTAGGGCCCAAAATTGACATAGGTCCCAAATTCTGAATAGGGCCCAAAATTGACATATGCCCCAAATTCGGCATAGGGTCCCAAAATGCCATAAGGGCCAAAAACTGATATAGGGCCAAAAATTGATATAGGGCCCAAAACTGACATATGGTCCAAATTCGGTATAGGGCTTAAAATTAATATAGAGCCCAAAATTGACGTAGGGCCCAAAATTGGCATAGGTCCCAAATTCTGCATAGGGCCCAAAATTGACATAGGCCCCAAATTCGACATAGGATGCGAAATTGATATAGGGCCAAAAAACTGATACAGGGCAAAAATTGATATAGGGCCCAAAACTGACATATGGTCCAAATTCGGCATAGGGCCAAAATTGACATAGGGCTTAAAAATGATATAGGGCCCAAAATTGACATAGAGCTTAAAATTGATATGGGGCCCAAAATTGACATAGGGCCTAAAATGGAGATAGCCTACTTTGTCTAATTTTTTTAATTATATTTTTTAACTGGTATTTTTACTGGTAAAAATACACTAGGAAATACATAATACTGGCTGCCTTTTTGTTTTTTGGTTACATATAGACTTAATAATTTTTTTTACTAGTGTATTTTTATCAGTGAAAAACGATCAGATGTTATAAATATATTTCAGCGCCGCTTGAAAGAAGATAATTTAAAAAGCACAAAACTCAGTTTTTCACAAATTTATTGTGTTTACATTTATGATTTTCCCAGACGTATACAATTTGTTTCTAATGTATTTTGACCAGTAGAAAAGCCTGAAACACCTGAAAAATTCTGTTGTTGTTCCGGTAGATTTTAAAATTGTTTTTTGAAACCAGGGATACATTAAACACAAATTATCGCGTTCAAAAACGTTAATTAAAAAACTGTACAAATTTGGAAAGACGCAGTTAAGACCTACAAAATATAAAAAAAATTGACGTACACAAAGATATTAAAACTATAAGAGCATAAGAATTTTTTAAAGGACATTTTGCTAACGCTAAAGTTGAATGCGTTCATCAATCAATAACAATTTAATTATACTTTTGTAGGGTCCTTTCCACATAGTTTCAATTTAGATTTCCATAATTTCATTTTTTCGAAGCACCCTATTATAAATAGAGGTGTTTTTCCTTATTCAATTTCTCTACCTAAAGTCTTAAATGTGGCTCAGATTTCATTTCTTATTTGTCACTTCCATCCAGACACTTCTTCCAGTTCCCTTCTTTTTTTTTCATTTTTCTTTTCACAACTGCCTCTATGATAGCATGCTCGGCGAAGATCGATAGTCGGAACCTCCGGGGAAAACTCTTACGTTCCTCCAGTTCTTGACTGCTTCGCATCCGAGTGGAAAAAATTGCAAACAACCAAAGACGCACGTGGAAGTTTCGCGACAAATGCGACGAAACTTTTTACGGAGAAAACTTTTTTAATGTGAAGCTCTCACAATATCGTCGCACTTTTTTACACTTGGGTGGCTTATTCTCGTTATTTTCCTTTTTCAAGCGCAGATGTTGTGTGAAATGAGTTTGAATTTCCCGCCAGGTAGTCCAGAGTTTTGAAAAAGTCATTTCGCGCTTGAATTTCAATTTCTCGATTCGGCAATGCGTACAAGTTTTGCAGCCACATCTGGTACTTTAGTACTTTATTCAAACTTTTTCAGAGCTGTAAATATGCAGCAGTTCTTCAAATTGTTATATTTTATCAAATTCAGATTAATTTGTTATTAAATTGTTCTTTGCCTGCTTTAGCATAGTTTTTAAATTTAATATTCCGAATTCTCAATTGGTGTTTGATAAATAGTTATCTTTAGGAATAAAGAGGATAGATAATTATAAGTATTCTTATTTAAAAGTTTAAAGCTTTTATTTTCTAAAACAAGACATAGAGAAATTGAAATTGTTTTCACGTTTCTTGTTGCATAGAAAAAGCCTGATATTAAAATCCAAAATATAGGAAGGCATCCTTTATTTCAAATTGTCGATACCCTTTGATATAAATAAAATCTCAAAAATGAAAAATTCTTTTGTTCGTTTTTCATTATCGAAATTATCGAAGTAAAAATAGAGGTTCACTGGGTCATTAGTAAAAAATAGGTCAGAGTCTTGAGCTGTCAAATGTGTCGGTTCGTGGTGTTCCAGATTCTAGGGGAAAGGTCAAAATAGTCTCATTTTAGGGGCTTCTGCGTTCATATCATGTGCAGCTTGGCTTCGCTTGGCGGCTGCAATATTGAGCTTTCAGCGGAGTTCAGAGTTGTGCAAGTGTGGAAGGGTAGCGCACGCCTGTACAAAGCAAAAATGCAACCAAGTGCGGCGAAACGCCTGATTGGCGGCGAAGCCATCGCAGATACGACGTTTCAGACAGGCACATGTGTATCGCTCACGACTGCCTTCCCAATACCCATCTACATCGACGGCTCTACGTTACTTTTACCTTCCTATGCACGTCAAGAACATTGACTATTCACTATTCCCTGGTGCCAGTCTAGTAAACTATGCAAATTAACGAACTGTCAATCAATTCCGACTTTTTTAGGTCGTTAAAATTGACTTGTGGATTTTTATCCTTTATGGTTCTTGTTAGCTTCAGGAATGTTTATTTTTCATTCTGGAGTGAGATTTGCTGCTCTTGACCTATCCATATCTATTTTACCAGTTAAGGTTGATGTTCGAGTAGAGCTTATTTCCTCCAAAATATTTGTTCCTATTCTATTTAAACATTTACATTTGTATACATTGAGGTGGATTTGAATTCGTGCGATTTGAAATTGAAAGTCGTAATTTAAAATTTTCTATTTGATTTAAGTAATTTCAAAATTCGTCGGTTTCGAAAGGTTTCTATGGAGTTAAAGCTCAATTTGGTGACACGAGAATAATTTCCTGCCATAATTTGTTTGTTTCCCATTCTCTCGGCTACTTTTTCCTTTTGTATTCGAACGTTGCATTGCGTTTCGCGTGCGAAGCATGTCTCACGCACGTCATGTGCTCACACACACAAGATCAAAAGACGCACGTGCTTATGAGGTAAATTGTGATACTGCAAATCGAATTATGATTGGGTAGGAAAGTATCTATCATATCTCATTGAGAATATTATAACTTTCGGATTGAGACGCTTACAACTGCAGAACTTTGAAGATTATAAGCTATTTGGAAGTTAGTGCAATTATTAGGTCTACAAATTAATTATCGGCCCGAACTTCTACTGATTAAAATCGAGCTATCAAACTGCATCCTACTACCTACACAACTCAAAATATCAGTGTAGAAACGATGTTGTTCGAAAAGGGACATTTGAGGCACTGCCTTCTTTTTGCATTCCAGTTTAAAAAACGCAGCTGAAGTAAACACGGTAAAAACTCTGGAATAAATTTTGTTGCAGCTAATTTCAAGATGGGGTTCCATCTCGCTCGGACTTCGGGTACAAAACTACCGTCTATTGTTTTTGCCGCAAAACTGCAAAAAAAATTGACTGCGGGTGACGTTTCGTACCCCAAGTCCAAGGGAAACGATACCTTGTGTAAATGGTCGAGGTAAATGGTACCATTCACACTACCAAGGTTAATTTTTGTTGCAGGGAAATGGTACCCTGAAATTATCGTTAGATTCCAGCGGTTCCAGCGGTTTCATGAAGGAAATTTTAACCTCGTCGTTTTTTTCGCAAAAATTCCAATCGTAATCCATAATAAAATATTTCGACCCAGATATCGTAATCTTGCACCCCGTTTCATTATATGCACTTTTTGAAAAATGCTTATGATCGTTATTCAATGAAGAAGACATGAAAAGTCCTATTAAAATTGTAGTAAAAACAATTTTTCATTAGTCGTAATTAAAAAAAAATTAATGATACAAATTTGAATTTTAAACCAAAAATTAAGAAGTAAAATGACCCTTTTTTGAGCATTTAATGCAGTCAAATATAATTTCGGTGTATATTTTAAATAATCGTATATATATATATATATATATATATAAATTATTAAATTTATTTAAAATTAAAAATAATAATTTTTATAATGTTAAATTCGATAAAAGTAAAAAATTTAGACAATAAATATTGATTTATTTATCTAATTAAAACTAAATTATATTAAATTCATGAAAAAATCAATTAAATTTTGAAAGTCCAATATTTATTGTTTGAAAAAGGCTCATGAATGGCAAGGGCATGAAATCCTCTATCGAAACTGTAGTGATAAATTTTTTAAATTCTCATTGAAAGAGTTATATGTACAAAAATAGACGGTATCTATACAAAACTAAAAAACTTAACCCCCTCCCCCTCGGTTGCCATTCTATATCGGTTCATTTTGCGTGCATATAATTTACCTGAGAGTCGCAATTCTCTGGGAAAAAAAATCTTGTTAAAACCCACAGTTTTAATAATTACAGAAAGGAGTTAATTGTTGTGTCAAAACAATATAGGGGAGATTATTTTATACATTTATTGTCGAAACAATGAGTGTTGTGATTTTAATGTCATATAATCGTTCTGTATTAATATGCGGGTTTCGGTGTATTTCAAGTTTGCGTAAAGGGAGTAATCGTGGCTCAAATCGTATCGTGATTGTCTAAAGCCTCTAATGTTACAACACTGCAGCCTTGGTAGTCACGCTGGCGCGGGTTTGATTCTCAAAGCAGGAAACGAGGCTGAATGTGTTTTCAGAAAGCTTCGCTTCTGCCCCTTCATATACTACCCTACAGTTTATAATTAACCCTATAGTACAGTCTCTAATTACCCTGGCAGTTGATGCGACTATAAATATTCAATTAATAAACAAAATGAAAAAATTTTGTGTAAAATAGTTAGGGAACGTTCAAATATGACGCAATATTTACAATAAAGAGAATTTTTTCATTAAGAATTTCAAATTCAAGTTTTCAGAGTAAAAAATGATTGAATTTGAAATGTTAAGTAATACGTATAATTATGCAACTTTAGATTCGAAATATTAAAAAGAGAACTTTCTCTGAAGGATTCAAGATTAAAATTGTTTAAATATTCCAAATTTTGAATTCTTGATTAACAATTCAAATTTTAGGGGCTAAAAATTAAACTCAAAAGTTGAATATTGTAAAATTTTCTATTTGTAGACAGCAATATGAAGGAATTTCAAAATTTAGTGTTCATAACCGTACTATTATTTAAAAATTGCAGTATTTTATATTCAGGATCTATACATTAAAATCCTAAAAAGTGAAAATTTTAAATTTAGGATACTCTAAAGACAGATAATTGAGAGAAAGCCTTGAAAGAATAGTGTCTGACTGTCTGGCGGACCAGAAAATCGGGAAAACCCCGGGAATTTTATTTGGGATAGGGAATTTTTTTTTTATCGCAAAATCTACTTTCTTCAACTTTAAACCTTTTTTTTATAGAAATTTATCTTTAAAATAATCCTGTCGATATTCAAAATTGTTATTATATTTGGTTTTATGTAAATTTTAAGAAAATATTGACATTTGCACTACTACACATACTGATTTCATTCTGGTTCATTTTATAGAGAATTGCGATATCTTGTAAACCTATTTAAGAGAAAAAAATTTAGCTTTCATATAATTAACATTAAAAGAACTTAATCATTGATAAGCAGCAGATAATGTATAGTTTCGATTAATATTTGAAGGGTGGCAGTACAGAACTAGATAACCTCATTTTTTAATACAGTAAAAAATGGAGTTTAAACTTTAGTTAAAATTTTAGCGTAGTAATAATTTTTTCTTCCCTTCACGATATTTTTTTAAAAACTATTATCGTTTATTGAAAAAAAATCTTTTTACAGTGCATTCAAACATTTGTTATTCTTGTTCAGCTTCCCCATATCTCGGGAGCAAGTTTTTAGATATGTGAAAAATTGAAAATTTTATTTTCAATCGCTACCGAAAACCGATCTTCCAAGCCTGTTAAATTTTACCGTCAAAACTCTTGGACAATTTACTCGGAATGGGTTCACTTTTTTAGATCAAAACTTTTTTATCCTCATTCAGAAACTCAATATCTCGGGATTAAGTTTTTATCCTAGCCTGTTCCAACCTGTGGTCAACTGGTCAGTGTCACTCTGAGATTTCCAGCTGACACAACTATTTCCTCGAAAATGAATAACTGTTTCTAATCAATTTTTTGGACTTGAATCAGAAACACGTCATCTCGGAATTTCCTTAAATGGTGATTTCGATTTTACAGAATGTTTTTCGGTCTCCTGAAAAATTCCGATTTTGTTGGTTATCTAGTTCTATATACTGCCACCTTTCATTTATCACTGCAGTTTGTGATTGAAGATAAGTTTGGCACGTGTAAATAAAATTTCTTCGACTCGTTTATGCAAACTCACGCTCGGTCGTAAAAAGACTAGTTCGCTGCCTTGGTGCACAATATACTATCAATACACTCAGAAAACAATGTTAAAGTACTTCAAATCATGTCTTTTTATAATAGAATATTGAATTCCAAAATGTAATGGTTGAGCCAAATATGGCCAATTGGAAAGTTTATTGGTGCTAAAAGTAGAATTGGCACTTCTCTGGTATAGTAACGAAGCAGAATCAGATTGCTTCTGGACCAGAGAACTCACTTCCTGGTAGCCTTGTAATCTCTTTTGAATTTTCCCAGTCCCCTCCGACACGTGGTTGGAAGCTCAAGGGGATTAAATCTGACCACGTGACTATAGTATAGTTACTACAAGAAAAAGAGGTGAACAGCTTGCTGATTATTTGCACTCGAGATGATAGTAATCGCCTTTCATAACGACCATATTATGCATTATACAAGCAGCCCCGATTCTGTAATCGTTTTGCCATTACAATATTACATAATGAGTTCGCATTTCTCTATTGAAATCTATTGAAATAATTTTTTCTGATTCAATGCCTCCAAAAAGTAGATTTTTGTTTTCCTCTTATTTCAGAAAATTCCAGTCACTGGTTTCGATTAACCCTATTTTCCCACTTTTAATATTAATTTTTGGCACGAGGCTACTTTTTATATCTGAATTATTTAAAAATGACTATTTGAAACGTAACAGAAGTATGTCACTGATTCTTTCAGTTACAATTTAACTAATTTTCAGTTAAAAGCCTGTAATACTTAATTCAATCTTCGCTGACTGAAAAATCAGTAAAATGTCGGTCGCTAATATTTCTTTATAAGTCATTGTACAATTTTTCACCAATTGTGTAAAAAAATTCAATTCTATGTGCTAATTTTATTATTATTTTATAATTTTTTCGTTACTAATAAAAATGTTGTCTTTTTTGTTCCAGGTGAGTTCAGTTTCAATATTATTCTTAGGAAAAAGTTTAGGTGAGTATAAAAACCATTGAAATATCTATTGAAAAAAACAATCTCTGAAATAGTTCATCTGAAACTTATTGTATGCTTATGAATTTTGCTCTATAACACTCAAAAAAAAGTTCTGGTTAATGTTACTAGATGCATCTGATTACAAATTTTCCATTTATTTTAATAAGAAATTCTGGGTAATGAACTCTGGTAGATTCATTCTGGTTAAAACTATTCTTGTTATTATTTCTGGTGAATAACAGAAGTTTATTGTATTTTCAATTGAATAAGCATAGGGTGTCCCACCACCTGTGGGATAACCGGTAATGGCGGATAGATAAGATAAAAATAAGACCAAAATTCAAGTACAACAATGTTGTGCGGTTCTTTGTTTAGAAACTACAGAGCAACAAAGTTCCGTGTAGGTGTGACGCCGCGCGTAGTGTGAGTCGCCAAACTCCCTGGCTCAAACCGGCAGCCTCCCACATCTATTTCCTCGAACCTGAATAACTTTTTTTGACCAACATTTTTTGGCCTCAATTTAACAAAACTTCGGCTCAGGAGTAGATAATTGTTTTATCTTTTAATAGTGATTTTGATTTTACAGGTTATTTTTTTACTCTTTTGAACAATTCCCATTTTGTTGGTTATCCAGTTTTGTACTGCCACCCTTCAGTTGTCAAACTCTGTTTTCGGAAATTTTTGTTAGATTATTTTCTTCGGAGCAGTCAATGTAATTTCAGAGGGGGTTATACTGTTTATAGGAACAGTCCATGAAGATAGGAAGATATCGAAATTCGGTAGTCGAAAATCGATGCTTACCAGAAAATGTGGTTGAGCTTACTAGAACATATAGTTAAGATAAACAATTCAAATAATAAATTTTATCTGAAGTGTTGTGAAATCAACAATATGTTCAAGTTTGTAATTTGAAAAATATTAAAAATATTAGCTTAAAGAAGAAAGTTGTGGGCAGTTGCATCAAATTAATTCTCGGATTGTTGACTATTTATGAATAGTTTACTATTATGTTATATATTATTTATTTATTATTTATTTATATTATATAATATTTACTATTATTGTTTACTATATTCTCTAATACATACTGTTCAATATTCATTTCTTTGGTCGAAGGGTCTCGTCGTCCCGAAATTCGAGATAATTAGTCAAATATTGTTCATAAATTTGGCTAGTCGTCCCGAAATTTTGGAACGACCAGTCCATTCCATTTTCCAGCTCCGCCAGTTTTTCGGGACCTTGTTTTCATTTTCATCATAATGAGAAGGTATTAGTTTTATGTGAAAACTATCACGGATTTGATTAAATCTCCACTCTTCGAGCCCCCCTGAATCCAAAAAAACAGGTTTTACTGGCCGGCGTGGTCGTCGTCATCGTCGCCTGTCTACAGACAGGATAACTTTTGAAAGACTAATCGGATTAGATTGCGCTTTGACACACGTTTTTAGGGACCAAAGAAAGGTCAAGTTCGTTAACCAGCTTTTGTTGACCAACATTTCTGGCTTTATCCACCGAAAAAACTACTAAAAAAACAAATATTCCATTTTGCGTTTAAACTATTCAAGATACGAAAGAAAATTAACAGGTAAAAATTATTCACCTAAAAACGGTTTACAACTGTGTTTGCAACCATTTTTTTTATAAGGCGCGTAGTTTTTATTTTAATCATGAAAAAAAAACATATAAATTAAAAATGTTAATTTATGGAAAAACGACACAAGATACAAATTACAAACCGCTGCAAAGTAGTTTGGACGCGTTTATTATATGTTGCACATTTTGCTGTGATTCAAAATTTCAAAACTTGAAGATGAAAATTTTTGTATAATATTCTATCGAATTACATCAACTCAATGCCAGCCCGTGTTAAAAATCGCTCTACAGGGCCTGGTATTACTGCCAATACTATGATAAAAATTCTCAAAAATTTCGAATTATTCACATTCATTTTTGGTTAATTCTGACGATGTTTCATGAATTAAATTAAACATTTCTTGTTAGAAAAGGATGGATTTCATAAAAATTTTGGTATACATTTTTTTAATTTAATCAAAATTGCATACAAATTCACATGTAAACCAAACTTTTGAGAAAAATATAAAATTGAAAAAAAAAATGTATTCTCATCTGATCCGGCTCTATAAAAATCGCTGTCTATTATGAAAGCTTCTGTATTTTCAAAAGACAAAAGTCTAAAATTGTTTATTGTTGTAATCTTAATAGAGAAACTGAAAATAGATATTTGAATGAGTTTAGCGACATGAAAATGTAACGGCTCACAATTATAATAGCTTTTAAAATTAAAGACAATATATATTGGTTAGCTTTGAAAATGGATCTACACTCAACTCCCGATATAAGAACCTCTGGTTAACGATATTCCGAGAATTGATTCCGCGGCGGTTTCTTGATGAGAGAGCCGCGGGGCCGAGAGTGTCTCATTCAGCGCGTTAGTTGCATCAGGTTACGCCATCCGTCCAAATCCAACAGAAATGGTTCACGCAGCCCTGCCTGTTTACGTTTGGATTTCTCCGATTTAGGATCAAGGTGAATGCAAGCTATGTCGGTAACCGTTCTTATATCGGGAGTCGAGTCAATTTTAAATTTTACAGCTTGAAAAATGAATAATTAACAGTAAAAAGTTCTATTTCTCGATTTACATTTTCCAAACAGTTTTAAAAAAGGTTTAAACTTTTGTATTAAGAGCCTTAACATATCATACAAGGAAGCTAAATTATGCTGAATCAAAAGTATCGCTCTAATCAAAGCTAGCTCTAATTAAAATATATTGTTTCCACCAAGAATGAACTCTTAAATTTGATTTTTTGGCGACGAACCTTGAATTAAGTAACATTTGCAGCATTTTGTATAATCTCTAAGTGTGAAAAAACTAAGAATTTTAGATTCTGGAAAATTGCCATTGTGTGTTTACAAACTACGGAGAACGGTTTTAGTTTAAAGTGGTGTGAGAAAAGTGAGTACCGCGCATTGCAGGCCGCGGGCTAGAAAGTAGCCGGCAACTATTGAGTTTGTTGGTAGGTCGTTTATAAACTTATATCTGGTTTTAAGTTAACCTCTTGTAGCGAAATCCTGCTGGAAACTAGCGATATTTAATTCTAATTGGTCGAGAAACTCCTTGACAAAAAACCGCGCAAGATTCCACCCTGGTGACTTTTATCATATCAGTCGAGATTAGAAGATAAAGAGAAAGTCGTAATTCAATTATTAACTTTCTAATTCACACAACTTACCACCTGTGATGTCCTTTGCTTTCCTCACATTTTTCATTATTAATACATTATTTGTTGTTCAAATTAAACAAAAGATTTCGTTTGTATGATTCAGCTAAACAATTAATTCCAACAATTAGTATGTTTTATTAATCAATCTCAACTCAGTAATTAAGCAGAAGTATGCAAATTTTAATTGAAAAAAAAACTATACATTTAAATCAGTGAGAAATAGGTTACTGAATAAAAACAGTAATAATTATCACCGATTTACAACGCAATACCACTGATTCAAATAACTAGAAATGGTTCATTGAATCAAATAAGATAAGGATTTTCACCGATGTGAACAGTGAAATCTCACTGATTCAAATTTAGAGAGCAGATTAAGTTTTTATGAGAGCTACTTCTAATTTATTAATCTTGTATTCTGTAAATAATCTTTGCAAATTCCCGTGGATCTCAATGCCCATTTTTGCAACCGCATTTACGAATTTGATCCCTGGCTTAAAATAATTCGTCTGGGTCAGAAAAATTCGGCCCAAGGACAAAAATAAACTTACCAAGCATGTTCAAATTAAGAAAATGATCAAATGTTTTCCTAATATTTTGGTACGAACACCGTTAACCAAATTTTAATTTTCGACTTAGTAGTTAATTAAATAAACAATATCTTAAACGTACTTCAAACATTTGAACGCAACTTTTAAATTTTCAAAAAAAATTTTGAAGGAATTTTCCTTTGAGAGCAGGAAGGAAATTAAGGTATATTGATACACCAATAAATTTGATACTTTTCAATGTCAGATGTGGGGCTGTGCATTATAATTGTAAATACAACCAAGATTAAATAAGTTATTTTACCTGGAAAAGGGATTTAACTGATTCAAATAGCCCCATGTCTTTTAGTAATTTTATTAATTGTTTACCTAATGAATTAATAAAAAATTAAATTACTATGTGAATGAACGAAACTTGACTGTGATTGACCTGGTCATTTTTTAGTGATACAACAGTCAGATATACTAAGTGAATTTGTAAACGACTTGTGCCGATTTGAATGCCCTAAAAGTACATTTAATATATCTTTAATACATCAAAAATGTGTAAAATTTCAGTTTTTGTGTTATCAAATTTTGTACTGTAAATTACAATCGGCACGATTTTTATTTTTGTATTCTGATTTATATGAATGTATTCCTGATATCAAAAGAGATTGTTAAAAGACAAGACCGCTGGTAAAATCCATAGGAAGGAAAACATTAATGACGATGAATGAGATCTAGTGATTGACCGATATTTTATTTTTATTCTTACTCGGCTAAATATATTTTTCAAGATATTTACTAAGGTTTCTCATTTTTAAAACTCTATACAGAAAGTAAATTATCTCGTAAATTCGCGAGAAAAAAAGTGAAAGTTTTGTCGATCTTTATTTTCTTGGATTTGTATTTTTCATGGAAAATTGAGTTACATGATTAAACAAATATTTAAAATTAATCCACCTATCAGCATTCTTATTAAACTCCCACCCACAAAATTTCAAAAGACCATTATTGAATGACAATTTTAAATAACCAAGCATTTTTAAGTTTTATTTCACTTGGAATATGAGATGCAAATTATAAGCAATTTAAACAGTTTTTATAGCCTGTAAATTCCGAGTTTATAATTATAATATTTCTAATGTTCCTAATGATTCTGTACTATACTAAAGGAAACTGTCGTATCGACATTTTAGTCTTACCATTGCCGGCAAGGCAGACTATCTACTTACCTTAGCCGAGAATCTTGTAGGTGGAAATTGAAGACGATCTCTGCTTTGTCGATTGTAATAAAGAAGCAATCTTCAAACAAAGTTGCGAAAAACTCAACTAGATTGCAGATGGAGCTCTGAAAATCGCAAAATGAAAATAATTTAATTTATTTATTATCTTTTTGAGAAGAAATATTTATTTCAATTTCGGAAATTCTATATTTATTAATGTTTTATGCTTGCAACGGTGCACAACTTTTCAAATTTAAATGATAAAATCATATCAGATTTTTAGGTTGACTTCAAAAATGTATATTTTTCTTTAAATAACTGAAATACTGTAAATAAAATAGGGAAAATCCTACAAATGTTCTCATGATATTGAATAATCAATAAGGAATCAAATAAACTGATTTTAGGAATCATAGCCAACGACATGATTTTCTTATTAAAATGTTGAATAATTAGCTGTACTATTCATCGTTAAAATGGTTTTACTTGAAAGTTAATGTGTGATATTTTTCAATTATACATCAATGAGTGTGCTTTCGGCTCAATTTTTTCTACCAACGCGATGGTCTATTCGGAAATCGAGAGAGGTTAAGAAATGTACCTCGAGATTGTTTCTTAAAAACATTAAAAGCAACTAAAAATTGATTTTTCTAACAGTTTTTGATCAGTCTGGATTACATTCTCAATAATTTACTATAAATCATATAACACATTTAGAAATTGTTTGTGACTTTATTTTTGACTAGTATAGTTTCCCCTGTTTCAATAATGGTCAAAATTTTATTTGTTTTTTGATAACCTTCATAACCTAAGAAGACATCTCATAATTTTTTTTTAAATGCTGAAAATCATTTTTGAATTTCATTTTATAATCACGATTAATTCTTTTTAAAAAATAATAAAGGGCCTAGCGGAGTAAGTATGTCAATAAGACTAATTTATAACCAAATTTAAAAAAAAAATTTTAATTCTGATCAAAAATACGGATAAAAAAATGTTTTTAATAAAAAAAAAGTTTTTTTTACGTTATATTTTATATTTACGCCTCCAATTAAAAAAAATTCCTTATGTTTTATACTTTAACATATTTTTGCACCAAATTATTCGGAGTGATGCATCATGGTTAAAAAAATTTCTTTAATTAAAAAAAAAGTCTCACCTGTTTTTTTGGTCAGATTTTTTTTTCAATTATTCTCGAAAATTCTCTCATTGATGTTCACAACATATATTTTGTTCATTAAAATCGGTTAAGCGTTTAAAATGATTATTTTTAATGTGAAAAATCCTTGGTGAATAATAAGCGCAAAAACTCTTAGGAAGATGAACATATGTTGGCCCATATCAGACCCAAATTACTGCCATAACTTGGTGCCTATATGACATAAAATTTGCCAAAACATTAACCTTCAAATCGCACTTTTGTATTTTATGAAAGGAGATGGGAAAGTAAAGAAAGTAGTTATTCTCTAAAACCGCTTAACCGATTTTAATGAACAAAATATATGTTGTGAATAACAACGAGACGATTTTCGAAAAAAATTAAAAAAATATTTTGACCAAAAAAACAGGTGGATTTTTTTTTGAAGTTTTGAAAAATTTATTTAACTGTGGTGCAATAACTCCGATTAATTTTGAGGAAAAAAATATGTTAAGGTGTTAAGGTGTAAATATAAAACATAACCTCATAATAAATTTTTGAAAAATTCAAAAGCATATTTCATCTGTATTTTTGTTCAGCATTTTTTGAATTTTGTTTTCTTAATTAGTTTCACTGCACTTTCTAAAATCTATTTTATTCATCAAAATCGATTTATCCGTTTACGAGAAAAATGCCTTTTTTAAATTTTCTTTCCCCCCTCCATAACTACCAGAAAATGAACTTATTATTATTATACCATTAAGCCATATCCCTTTCGGAGTAAGCGTGACTCACCCAGTTAGGAAGGGAGTAATGTCGGGGAGGTTTAATTCACGTGTTGTTTATTTATGGTGTTAATATATACGTGCGCGGGCTTACTGCGCTAGGCCCTTTCCTTAAAAAAGAATTTTTCGAATAAGAAAATTTGTATAAGAAATATTTGCTAGATTCAGTAAAATTTTTTAGGAATCAACAATTTTTTATATTGCATCATATTTACTGGAATTACATAAAATTTCTTTAAACCAAACAAATATTGAAAAAAAAAGTTTGATTGAGAAAGTCCTTTTTCTAGGTGTATAAATTTGGTGGAGAAATAAATAATGTTGGTAGCGTTTGTTATATACGTAGGTATACATAGAGTATATACATTTTAAATTTCAACAATGTAAAATTGAACCATTTTTGTAATCGAAGGCTGAAGAGAACAAAAAAAGAAAAAAATTAGGAATCTTGAAAATTGCAAATTTTCAAATTAATAGAATCGTAATCTCAAGAATTTGTATAATTTAAAATGATAATTTTAAAATCTCTGATGTCAAGTGGTTGTAAGGCGATTGCAGTAATCCATGTACACCGATTGCAAAACTTATTAACCTCTTGATTACAGTCTAGGAATTTTCAAATCTAACTTATAATTAACTTACAATTATAACGCATTACCTAATAATTGTCAGTCTGCTAATAGACAATTCAGATTGCAAATTCAGTTATGATATCTCGAAACGAGGGCACGGAAGAGAGCAACGCCAATAGAGCAGGTAAGGATGTAATCACGTTTCCATTAACTTTGACCCTGTTTCGAGTCGGAGGGTAGCCAATCAGTCTTCATTTGAGGTACCTTAGAGATAGGAGTAACCTCACATGCGAGATAGAGTGGAGTTAGTCCTGACTCGCATACCCCTCTGATGTGAGTGGACCATATACATATATCTATATATATGTATATATATACCACACATTTATCTTATACCACACACACATGAGGTACATACGTATATATCATATTGTACATCGAGGGTTTCTCGAGTGCCTTCAGAAACGTCAGCCCTCTCCACACAGTAGTAGCTTCACAAAGCAGCTTTTCACGACATTGGTTTTCCCCTCTTTTCGCGTCAGAAAGAGGACACTTCTCTTTTTCCTTCTTTTCCCCACTTTCAACCTCTCATTTTTAAAGATGAGATTCTTCTTTCCCTCAAGTTAATTTCCAACCTTTTCTCAAAATGGGGACTCTCGAAATCTGCATTAGTATATTATTATACCATTAAGCCATTTCCCTTTCGGGGTAGGCGTGACTTGCTCGGTTGGAAAAATGGTTGAATTGGTGTAGATTATATAGGTATAGGTTAGATAGGTATATAGGTGTAAAGTATGTAGGCATATAGGTGTTAGGTATATATGTTTTAGATTGATCTGGAATTCTCGTGTCATTTATTCAAATGACACGTTTATTCCGCAACACTGCTCCGACCCAGGTTGCTGATCAATCTCTCTAGCGATCACCCCAAGTGAAGAGCTTCCTTCACGTCCATGCATTTTTTCATGCAAGCTCGTGTGTTTCTATGGCTTCTTACGTCTCTTCGGATTAATGTCTCATTTACCGATTCTAACCATTCTTTCGGTGGTCTACCTCTCGGCATTCTGCCATTTACTTTACCTTTGTACACTTGTTTGGTCAGTCGCTCATATTTCATTCCTTCAAGATGACCGAACCATCTTAACTGATTTCTTTCCAAGTGTCAACTATTGTCTCTTTTGCACCGCATTCTTTGAGGATTG